>JAUPMG010122148.1:0-11726 GCA_031762675.1 Pachysandra terminalis | reverse complement strand
TTATTACATCCAAAACACTTAATGAAATAGCAGCGGAAAGGAAAATAATTACATCTTATTTCCAAGTTTAAATCAAACTCCTATCGTCATACATAATATCTAATCTAGGAATTGAAAAATGTCCTATTACAGATTTCTAAGTAAAATTTATTCCACATATTCATCAAATCCAGCCATGTAATCCTCATCATGCTCTCCAACTAAATTACCTGAAATTGCACAAAGGCGTCAGCTACACTTAGCCCAGTAAGTAAAACAATTAAAATACATCTTTAATTGGAATAGGGTCAATACCATTACCCAATGATATAACATAAATAAAACAGCAACAATATGTAACAAAAATGATCATATAATAAATAATGCAATGCAATATGAATGCTGGTTCAGTTATTAGTGAATTCAATCCATGCTCATGCAAAAATAAAAGGAAGGCTGATCACCAAGTGTGATCCATGCAAAGACATACGATGTGCAACATGCATGCTGTTTGGCATTCGATTAGTGTATGTTCCACACCATATCTGAGTCTAATACCCAAGAATGTCCCATCGTAGTAAATTCATTCCCCAATATATGTCAATGTGATAATTGGACTATTCTATGTGCGCATTATAGTTTCTAGGAGCTTCGACCTAGAGGTCACAAGCGCCTCTGTTATTTTCAATTTTAGGGAATATCCCAAGGGTCACCACGTGAACTTCTCCTTTGTGATCCATACATTAGCCGATCTACTAGCAGAATTTCACTCGGCATCCGTTACGTATAATACATGATACATTATCAAGATGAATATAATAATATGGTAATATTGGGATCATGACTCCCTCAACCTATGAAATTCAGTCCATTCGGAATTCCTCACCAAATCATGATGTCCAAATCATGAACACTCGAGTCTGGTCAGAACTTCAACAGAAGTGAAGTCTGAAGGTTAAGTCTAACTTATGACTAGAATAATGTCAACAAGGCAATTTGGTTTTGCTCTGCACGTGTGGTGATAGTGCACACTAACTAATTATGCAATCAAGTGTACAATTGTGTAATAAAACCAAGTATGAAAGTATGAAGTTTAAAACATGGTTCAAATCATCATGATAGCCAATAAATCAATTTTACACATGATGTATGATTAAACATAATTAATTATAAAACAATTAAATTAAGCTTTAATTCTTTTCATAGAGTAATTATAATTATCGTTTAATTAATCATCTATTATCAGATATTAAATACATCACATGAATTCTAACAAATAACCCAACCTGGGATGTCCGGCACTCCGGTTGGTCAGCCGGCATCCTAGGCAGAGCCAAATTAAACTAGGTTCAGGGTCTATAGTTGGCCAGCATACTAACTGGCACACCAGTTGGTCATCTGGCAGCCTAGGCAGAGAGTGGGTTTTCCAAGATTTTCAAGGATAGCCACCGGTAGGCTAGGCAGAGGCTATTTTCCACAGGTACAGACAATAATGGCCACTAGTAGGCTAACCGGCACGCTAGTTGGTCTGCCGGATGCCACCTGGGTGAACTGGCAGGCTAGCCTGCAATCTGCTGGTTGGCCCAGAAACATCATTTTTGCATGATTTTTAATTTATAACTTTTTTATAACACTTTTCTTCAACAGAAACTCATATTTAAATTAAATTCTGAACCTAACCAAATCAATCAAACAATCAAAATCACATCTTACCTTTCTTGGAATGATTAAGCCTTTAAAACTTGAGTTTTTATGAAAATAGTTTATCCTTGAATTTGAATTCAATGTGATTTGTCATATTCAAAGAATATGGCATATCACCTAATCCCAATAAAAAATATAGGATAATTGAGTTTACTTACCTTGCTTGACTCGTCGGAATCTCTTCTTCTTCAACCCAATTCAAGTCTGAATTATTCTTCCTCACCTTTCCAGCTCCAGCTATTAACTCAGATATTTAGATTATGATTTGGACGACCAAGACTATGTTTATATAGTTTTTAATCATGTCTCATAGTTAGTCTAGAGTTTTATTTAGTTTAGGGTTATGTTTCTAATCCTAGCCCTTAGATTAGATTAATTAATTTAAAGCCTTTGGATTTAAAGTGTCCTAGTTCTAGTGTGAGTTAATGATTATTCTTACCTAACCTTATCCTAATTAGCTTCTATGTCTTTTAATCCTAACCCTTAGGTTGGTCTAATTAATCCTAACCATTGATTTTAAGTCTTAATCATAATAGGAATATTAATAGGTGTTTTAATATTAATTTAATGTCCTAGTTGTATTATAACTTAGCCTTTATTTATCATTATTTAATTAGCACAAAAATTACTTATTTAATTAACCTAATTGGGCTTAGGTTTAGTTGGGCCTTAGTCTAATTGGGTTTTACTTAAGTCCAACTAATTAATTATTAGAGCTAGGTCTTGTTTGGTTAGTTTTATATTAATCCATTAAATCATTTTTCTATGTAAGCTGAAATGACAATTGTTTATAACCTATAGTTTTATTTTATTAATTACTTTAGATTAGTAGAATTATTAGCTTTTAGATTTATGATTTAAAAGTCCCTAACATATCTCATCTACACATTATAACTTAAAGAGTTATGATTGTGTATGACGCACTTTAGTTTCCTATTGTGCAACCCACCAATCACAAGCAGTCAAAGTCAATATGTAACTAACTTCTAAACTTTTAAATTACCCCTATATTTTTAGTTAATTACAATTTTAATCTCTATAAAAGTTCAGGTTATTACACCTCAGTGAGCCGTACACTAACCGAATGCAAACAGAATTTCACTCGATAACCGTGACATATAATACGCTATCGAGATGAAAAATAAAGTGGTATATTGGGATAGCAAATTCCTCAACCTATGAAATCAGTCCATCCAGGACTTCCTCACCATATCATGATGTTCAAATCACAATAACACTCGGTTATATCATAATCTTCAACTGATGTGAAGATATGATAGTATAGTCAAGCATATGACCAGCAATATGGTCATTAATGCATTAAGGTTTATGCTGTGCACATGTAGTGTTTGTGCACACTAACTAAGCATACATTATGTGTATAATGGAAAAATAATTCTAAGTGATCAATATGAATGTATAAATCGTAATATATGCTTCATGGTATTCAATTTAAATCAAAGCATGATAATCATATGATAGAACATACAAAATTAATCAATCAATCAAATAATTCATCAAACATGTCATAAAATCATCACAATCATCATATAATTAATTAGGAAGTCAAATCAATACATATCAATTATCAAACAAATCTAAGTCAACTGCCAGGACAGTTCCGGCAGCCTAACCGGCACACCAGTTTTGTCCGACAGGCTAACCAGAAAAAGGACATGACTGATCGGCAGGCTAATCGGCACACCGGTTGGCCACCGCCGACAGTCTAAATAGTAGTTCAATTTTCAACACACAGGGTCACAATACTCACCGGCAGGCTAACCGGTACACCGGTTGGCCACCGGCAGGATAAACAGAGGGTCACATATCTTGTGAGAGATCCGGCAATCCAACCGATACACCAGTTGGCTGCCGGATGCCCTCTGGGTAAACCTATAGGCTGCCGGTTTACCTAGAAACCTGCAAATAGCTTGATTATTATATTTTAAGTTATTTTTAAGAAAAACTTTCTTTTAACACTCTTATTAAAATCAAAATCCAATCCAAACCAAATCAAAATATTAAACAAATCAATAACTTACCTTCGCTAGGATGATTATGCTAAAAAGTTTAAGATTTTAGTTATATTAACTTGTTCTTCAATTTGAATTAACATGCTATGTCATATTCAATGAATATGGCATCTCACTTAGATCCAAATGAAAAATTGAGTTACTTACCTTTGCTGCTCGTTGGATCTTCTTCTCCTTCACCTCAGTTCAAGTTCTGAACTTACTCTTCCTTAGCTCCAGCTCCAGCAATTCAACTTCTTACTTTAGATTATGTCATGAACGACCAAGGTATTGTTTTTTATACTTTTTAATGAGTGTCCTACTTAGTCTAGAAGTGTTCTTAGCTTCGGATTTTGTTTCTACTCCCAACCCTTAGATTTTAGTTCTTTTAATCCTCACGTTAGGTTGGAGATTCCTAATTATAATTAAACTCAATCATTGTCTAACCTACTTTCCTAATTAGACTAGAATCTTTGTCTTTTAATCCTAGCCTTTAATTTAATTCACTTGTTCCTACAAAATCCCAGCCGTTGATTTACTTATGAGATTATGACTGTGTGTGATGCACTCTAGTTACCTATTGTACACTCACCAATCACAATGAGTCGAAGTCAACCAAATAGCTAGTACTAAAAATTTTAAATTAGTCCCTATTTTCTAACTAATTACACTTTAATCCCTATAACGAAATGGGTTATTACAATAGCCTTTGACGGTCCCAAAGACCAAATGAGTTTGGCAAATATCAGATAGACTCAAAATTTTAATGACACCAAAGGCAAGACAGCTTTCGACGATGCCAAAGGCTAAGATTGCCTCAATGGTGTAAAGAGATATGGTTTAATGCACCAAAGGACAAACAAATTTGGCAAAGATCAAGTACTAGGCGAAGCCTCATTGGCGCCAAAGGCTGAAGAAAACATCAATGCTATTTTTGCTGAAGCCTCATTGGCGCTAAAGGTTTAATAATATCATTGGCAGCGAAGGTTGGAGAATGCTTCAATATCATTTTTGCTAAAATCTCATTGGCGCCAAAGGCTTGATAGTCCCATCGACGCCAAAGGTTATGAATTGTTATGATTACAAAGTCTTGTGACTTATGCCAACGTCTGTTGATGGCGCCGAATCCATAATACACATCATGCTGATATCAAAAGGGGGATTTAGAAATATAAGGAGGGGTGTTAGGCTCACCCATTGTAGATTCCACTGTGAACTACATCTGTTGTCATAATGGCAGAATTGTGATTTGACACAATGGAAGAGATGTAATTGGTGATGGGATCACTTAAGAGACAGGGGATAATTACCACTAATTACCCCTGAATTAAAGTTTTAAACACCGTTGGGAAACGTTTTAAATGGAACGTCACCGATCATTACCCCTCTTCAACTTCTATACATAGCAGTCCTTGTTTCCAAACAGAGAGGTTGGAATCTAGGGATTGGAAATCAAATTTCTGAGGATAGAGTGAAACTTCGAAAAACATGGCTCTGAAGTGTGTTCATGATACCCAAACACCTTTATTTGTTATTCCTCCTAGTTTAAATTGATCTTGTGTTGCTCCTTAGTTGATTTTATTCTTTAATTCTTCTATTAAAATGGGGTATGCTTGACTATTGATTTAGGCTTTCATCGAATCATTAATCTCATTGTTGAATTAACTCTTTACAAAAGAACCTATTACATTTTGGCGACTCCGCTAGGGACTAGTTTCCTTCATACTGATTCAACAAACAAGAGATGCATAGACTAAAGGACATCATGCTAAGAATAAGCAAAATCTATCTTTGATTTCTCTAAGCATAGACTATCAAATTCTTAGTATGAATTACACTATCATAAGGGATAAGTATAACCTATCTTCGGTTGGCACGGACTGTCTACCTACACTAACTAATCTAATTTGTAGTACATCCGTCTTCCCTAGGCATGGCCTATCAAATCCGTCCTAATCATCATGCCAATGAGCACGATTGCATAATTAGTATTCCTATAATCACATAAAATAAGAACACTTTGGGTTTTATCCTAACAAATCTATGGCCAGTAGCTTCTGTTAGTCTTGAGTATAAGCATTAAAATCTGATTAGAAAACAATCCTCTTAACTATGCAATTATCAAACTAGAGAATTAAAAACATAAAAATCATGATATTTAAACCATAAACAAGAGATTAGAGTTTACATCAACACTCCACAAGGAGTTTAGCTACTCATGGAAGGGCTGATCTTCACCACGGATGTGTAGAAGTTCATCTCCATGCACAATATACGCTCCAGCAAGCAAGAACACGGCAAGAATAGATCGCATAACAAAGAATTCTCTTGAATTTCAATTCAATTAAAACTCAAATTCCAATTGTTAATTATCTACAGCCTATTAGGAGTCTTATATTACATAATTCTCCGTTTAAAAGTTATCTAAAAGAAGTCGGAGACTAATCACAAACAGACTCAAAAACTAGAAAAACACGGATTGCTGCTGAATTCCAGCGTGCGCTCGATCGCACCACCATTGCGCTTGATCTCATTTCTGCGCTTGATTGCAATGCGATCGATCCTACTGCGATCGATCGCACTGTGTATACTGGGCTTTCTGGCATTTGCTTCAACTTGATCTTTGGGCTTCCAGTTGGGCTTTCTCTGTGGACTTTTTCCTACATCTTCAAGGTGTGTTTGGCTTGAGTCCACAACACCAATTGAGCCTTGATCATCTCCTTTTGTGGACTTTGAAGCTTTATCCAATTGAGGCTTTAGTGGCTTGGTTTAAACCCATGTTTTCCTCATCCTCATCAAACCTGCAAAACAGTATAATTGCATTAATTCATTCACATTAACTTATCTCTAAGACTAACAAATAGCAGTAATAAGTCCAAGAGTGCAAGTGTTACACACTTATCAGATGTCACAATACAATGGGCGAGTTGGCAATGCCAAAGAACATGTCAGCAAGTTCACTAGCATGATGGGAGCATTCGCTAGAGATGACGAGTTGAAGATGAGGGAGTTCTCAAGATCTCTAATGGATCGTGCATATACCTGGTGTGATAACCCCATGGTTGGGTGGACCCTAGGTCGATCAGGTGATATGGAGTCGCAACCATTCATTGGATTCGGGTGTGAAAGGTCACCCATGATTTTAACAATTAATTTAAAAAATAAACCAAATAGGAAGTTTAGGATGGTCTAACCAGATTTTGGGCATTTTCAAGAATTTTTTAGATTTTCAGAGATTTCTGGGATTTCTAAGGAAATTGAGTACATGGTAGAAATTAGATTAAGATGATGATTTGGACTTGCTGATTCTCAAGCCAAGCCTTCAAGGAGCTGCAAAAACCGGAAAACTACACATCAGTGCAAATTGGGGTGTCTACAGCTGCCCTCTTTGTCAGAGTCTCGAGCGACAGACGACAAAGAAAAAAAAGACATAACCCCAATTTGCAGGGTTCAATGAAATTGTGCTTTATGCCAAAATTACTCTTCATATTTTGAATTTCCAATATTTTTGTGTTTTTTTAAAAAAAAAAAAGATTCTATCAAGGGAATGTGTCTATTCCCGAAGGGGTGAATGCTTGTCTTTCACGAGGCGACATTGCTACACCTCAAGAAGACAAAGCACAAAGGTCTAAACCTCTTGGAGCTATGTGTAGCTCAGAGGTGAATGGGTTCCACTTTTCTTTCATTGATATTTTTTTGGAAGTTCGATTTATGAAGAATAAGTTTGACTAAAAGCAATGTTTAGTTCATGAACTCGGAGATTACTGAAGACTTTTCCTTATTAGGGTTAAGCCTAGTCATCATCGAGCTGCTTCAAAGGGTTGGACAGGTCCCAACCTCATTTGATTATTGCCACATTACTGCCTGAGACCAAGTCTATCTAGGAGACAAGATCTAGAGGAGACAGAAATGATTTTGACCATGACTGACACTTAAAAATGAATATTCTTTCCTTCTGTTCTTGCTCTTCACTTTTGCTTCTTTGACTTCTTCAGTAGTTCTGTTGCTTCCATCATCTTCAAATGGCTCTGTTGCGGTTGAATCGGGGCATCTCTTCGTTTATGCCTCTTGAGAGTTTGATTTAGCCATGCTGCTTTGTTGAGGGAAAACTTGGATGCATCTCCTAAATGCATTCTTCCATAGTTATGAAGATATTTTCCTCTAGGGTTGTGTGCTTGTATCTTCTCTCCTTTAACATTTTGCACCATGTGATATCTTTGGAAGATGGAGGAAAACAAGAGTGATACACATTTGAATAGAAAGTGAGTGCAGAAAAAGGATTTTCAAAATTTGATTTTTTCACATCAAGATGATCAAGATAATTAAGGTAATTTTATCAGATGAAATACCAAGAATAAAATATGCAATCCAATATTGAAAAACTTCATCCATTGGTCAGAATCATTTAAGCTCATCCTCAATGATTACCAAAGTTATTACAATCGTCTTGAACTTTGGGGATCTGACAAAATTTCTAGTCTGGACGAATCAAAACCATTAGAGAGGGTAATAGACCGAACTGCTTGAAAACTTGCGACCCTGTTTGGTTGATCCATTCATTCCACTAGGAATGAATTGAGATATGATCATCTTCTTACCACAAATCCTAACTACTCCACTTAGGATGGTTCACAAATGGTGAATGATTGTCTCCTTTGTTTTTGTTTTTTTTTTTTTGCTTCAAGCATTTCTCACGAGCTTTGTAAATGCCAGATTTTACATCCTTTTCATATTCCGGTGATCATATAAACGTTCTCCATTTTCTTATACCGTTTGATTCTCCATCGCTAGTTCTCTTGCCCATAGTGCCTTTTCAGATTGCCATGCTGCTTGAAACCATACAATCCATCATCACAAATTAATACCAGATTAAGACTTGGCTCCCACTAAATATTGCCTTGATCAAAGAGGTCTTAAAAGTAGGACGAAACGTAGGTCGAGTATAGGGCTTAAGAAAAGAAGATATAAAGCTCAAAAGAAATTTCTTGTTTGAATGGGTTGACCAGGTCTAGCTTGACTTGAGGGCTTCTTTCGTTTTTTCAATGACCTTATCTTAAAAATTACCCCAGTTTGGGCAGTTCTAGCATCTTCCATCCTACTTTGACATACTTGATATCTCATTTTGTCCCATTTTTCATCATCATTTTTTTTTCTTTTGCTACTATCATTTTCCCTTTGCTTTTCACCTTTATTTGTCTTGCAATCAATTTCTTTCTTTCTTTTTTTTTGAAGTACCCAACATTTGTTTCTCCACTTTATGAATTTTCCATTGTTCCCAAGAATTACCCATGATTTGACTTCTAACCCTTGCCCCAATTTGGGGTTGCTAGTCACAGTTTGGGTTAAAGAAATGCATGTAAGGCTCAAAGGGTTTAACTAGGAATTTTAACATTTAAAAGTTCAAAAGAAAGATGGCCTCTGATTATTTCAAAGCGATATTTAGTTTCAGCAAAAATGTCATTCAGAGATCCAATTTAATAAGTTCAAGAAAAATATTTATCTCTGTCTAAAGAATGTAAGATCTTTTGGACAACCATTCCTGTGACAATCTGAATTTTCCTAGGATTTTCTTGATGTAATAAGATAGAATCACCACTTTGCAAAGTTCCTGCTCCTTCACTTGTTGCAAGCTCCAAACACATGATTTTGATACGGTTATCCCCATAACAGAGCCGACCTAAGGTATACTCCATTGGCATGAATCAGATATAAAAATTCCCAAGTTACAATCCTGATAATCTCCATAGCTTTTGCTGACTCGACTTCCATCTGACATAGTGATTAAGCAACAAAGTCTATATCCATCCTAAACAAACTTTGAACCTTGAAAAAAGTGGATACAGTTAGCAGAATTAAAATGCTAACCTACCATCGCTTTTGTGATAGGGTTTCCACCTACTTGAGACAACACTTGCTCCATGACTTGAACCTGTAACTTCAGAGTATGCATGCCTATTATGATGCCTGACGATATGAATGAGCATGTGCCCCTATACGCTTCCATTTAATTCATAATAATCTTGAATAAAACTTAAGTGCAAATTTGTTTGTTAATGTAAGAAAAATATTTTGAATATGTGATTTATGAGGTGAATTGATGCAATGAAATTACGCCACAGAACCTTCCGCCCGGATGGGTCTATGATGTAGGTGGATGATGTGAAAGTAGTCTGGACCTTTCGGCGTGTCAGAACCATGTCATAGAACCTTCCTTTGGATATATGATTTAGGAAAGTGATATGAAAATAGCCTGGGCCTTTTGGTGTGTCAGGACCATGTCACAGAACCTTCCGCTCGGCCGGATCTATGATTTAGGCAGATGATGTGAAAATAGCCTGGGTCTTTCGGTGTATCAGGACCATGTCACAGAACCTTCCTTTGGATCTATGATTTAGGCACATGATGTGAAAATAGCTTGGGACTTTCGGTGTGTCAGGACCATGTCACAGAACCTTCCTTTGGATCTATGATTTAGGCAAGTGATTTGAAAATAGCTTGGGGCTTTCGGTGTTGATTTAGGCAAGTGATGTGAAAATAGCCTGGGCCTTTCGGTGTGTCAGGACCATGTCACAGAACCTTCCTTTGGATTTATGATTTAGGTAATCTAGGCAAGTAATGTGAAAATAGCCTGGACCTTTCGGTGTGTCAGTACCATGTCACAGAACCTTCCTTTGGATCTATGATTTAGGCAAGTGATGTGAAAATAGCCTGGGTCTTTCGGTGTGTCAGGACCATGTCACAGAACCTTCCTTTAGATCTATGATTTAGGGAAATTATGTGAAAATAGCATGACCCTTTCGGTATGTCAGGACCATATCATAGAACCTTCCGCCCGGTCGGATCCATGATTTAGGCAGATGATGTGAAAATATTATGGGCCTTTCGGTGTGTCAAGACCATGTCATAGAACCTTCCGCATGGTCGGATCTATGATTTAGGCAGGTGATGTGAAAATAGCCTGGGCCTTTCGGTGTGTCAGGACCATGTCATAAAACCTTTCGCCTGGTCGGATCTATGATTTAGGCAGGTGATGTGAAAATAGCCTGGGCCTTTTGGTGTGTCAGGACCATGTCACAAAACCTTCCTTTGGATCTACGATTTAGGCAGGTGATGTGAAAATAGCCTGGGCCTTTCGGTGTGTTAGGACCATGTCATAGAACCTTCCTTTGGATCCATGATTTAGGCAGGTGATGTGAAAATAGCCTGGGCCTTTCGGTGTATCGGGACCATGTCATAGAATCTTCCTTTGGATCCATGATTTAGGCAAATGATGTGAAAATAATTGATTTTTTGATTTTTTTTTCTTTTCCTTTTTTTTTATGAAGTATGCATGCTCTAATATGATTCATGAGATGATATAAACATGATGCAAAATAAATGTCCTAAATGGATATATCCATATGGGTATTACCCTAGACTTGACATGGACTTGATGAACCATAGACCAAACTTTTGGGGTGCCCATTCGCGATGGGTGGGGACCCATTCTAATGCATATGGGTCATAGACTCATGGGTATGACTCAACTTATGAAATGGATGTTGGGTCATGGACCCTAGATCATTAGACAGTCTTTCCTAGTGGACTCAAATAATGAGCCTAAACTAGAGATAGCTCGAATATGGGCTTGGGCCATTGGCCTAGCCAAGGTGGACTCAAGATGCATGAAGAGGGTCTTGGGTCATGGACCCTAGACCGTTGGGTAAGCTTGCCTAATGGGTCCAATGAAGGGCCGATCTAGGGGTGACCCAAATATGGGCTTGGGCCATAAGCCTAGCCAAAATGGACTCAAATATATGACTAAACCACACATTGCAATTTAAATAAATCAAACCACAATTATTAAAGAAAATTGATTTTTTATTTTTTTTTAAGATGTATGCATGCTCTAATGTGATTCATGAGATGCTATAAACATGATGCAAAGTCAATGTCCTAAATGGATATACCCATATGGGTATGACTCTAGACATGACATGACATGACAATGTATGAATTTGACTTCTAGGGTGCCCAGTTAGCACATCACAA
>JAUPMG010122137.1:0-11726 GCA_031762675.1 Pachysandra terminalis | reverse complement strand
TGCCGTTATAAAATTAATGATATATTACCGTTCTATGTTGATTTAAATCCTTTAATGCTTCAAGATTCGAAGATCTTGATAGGATTTACCTCTCTGACCCTCCATTCCTGAATGTCTAATGTTTATTTCCCCCTTATGATTAATTTTTGAGTTATAACTCAAAAAAGATCTATACTTTGCTTATATGACTATCCCTAAAGTTACATGACTTTGGGATACTAACTTATTATTTCGAGATACTATCTCGAAATGTCTATGTACGTCAAATTACGTATTTTCTCATTTTCGAGTTGATCAACTTGAACATACCTTTTATGTCTCGAGAATTCTCTTTCGAGAATACAATTCGAGGCTAATGTAGAAGTTCAAGATACATTGCAAATCTCGAGCTAACTAACCTTGAATGGGCATTCCTCGAGATACACTATTTTGACCAAAGTGGTCTTTAAATATGTAATTACATAATTGACCTTGCTACGCGTCAAAATATGATTGAATTGAATCAATTTCCAAATTGGCTTATAATCAGTACACCACTCTTAACTTCACCGATATCCGATATATATAAATGAGGAATGCAAACTGGAACCCTCCACACGTTAATCAACTAAAAGAAGCTTTGTTTGTTTATCTTGTTTGTTTATCAAGCTACTCACAGAACCCCTAATTTACTCCATCTCACATGCATGAGTTCACCCATCAATCTCACTTACCCTTGTTTTTAAGCACACCTTACACGAGGAAAAATTTGCTACCCAGTTCGGGTATTCCCCAAATACTCCGATCCGGATAGCAATTACTTCTTGTTATGTAGACTGATGGTATTGAGGAAAATATGATCTAGCCATCGACTTAGGGTAAAATAGTAACTTCACATGCTTCTTTTGTTTTTGTTTAACCTTAGCTATAAGATATTTATCATATTTTTCCTTGATGTTCTTTGAGCATCTCTAATCCTTACCCATTATTTTCCCTAAACTTAAATTTGGGGAATTTTCTCCCCAAAACCCTCTCCAATCGTCTCTAAAATCTTTCTTATTTTTTGGGAGGAGTTGAAATTTTCTCTAAATTTAGAAAAAAATTTAGGCATCCCTAAACTTCTCCATATAATTCAACAACTATGATTTTTCAATATCAAATTTTTTTAAACCATTTTTCATCCGACGGTCTCTAAAGGATTTGAGTACAAATATAAAGAGATGCATTAGAAAGCACTTCCCTATATTTGACTTTTGAACCACACTTACTCCGAAAGTAAGAGAAAGTATAAAAAACGATTAGAGATGCTCTTATAACACTTTTTCTGGAGCTTTCGAAAATAATAGAATTAAGTGTGAATCCATGAACGTAAACACCATTATGGAATCACACAAAATCACTGTCTTCGTGTGCTTCGATTTATTTTCTTATTCTCTGTATCGGCTAAGTATTGGGTTTTCATGGGTTTATGCTCAATCTGAATTACCTATTTAATAAATTTGCTTGTGAATATGTCGTAATTTCTTTAAAATGGTTATCTTTAAAAAAGGAAGGCATTAATCAATTGAAAAGCAAAGTAGTTCAGGCTTTAAGTCTACACGAACCTTAATGAGTAAATAATTCAAAACCAACCCATTTTACAAATTTTGAAACGGGTTGAACCGTATTCTTCAACCCGTTTGTAAAAAATCCAACTTGCTTACCCGAAACCTCATATTATTTTATTACTACTAAGAAGGAAGAACTTAAAGCTTATATCTCTCTAAAATGAGACCTACATGAATTTACAAATTCATGTCATGTCCAGAGAGATTTCTTTAGAGGATCATGAATTCCATAACTAGAAGAAGCGAAATTGAGATATGGTGGAAGGTTGTTGATGTTTCTGTGGATGAGGAGTGATTTTTCATCTGGGTCTTCTATGATCTGTTGGGTTGGTAAAATAGTGATCTCTTGTTGCATCTGGGTACAACGGATCTCTGCTTGAGCCACGGCCAATTGCATTTGTAATTGGGAAACTTGGTTCTGTAAGTAGGAGATAGCCCCAACACATCCATACACAGGGTCCCGAGCTCTTGCATTTGCTTCATAGATCAGGCTGCTCACAGCATCTTCTCTATGATGAGCAGGAAGCTCCTGTAATTCAAATATTAAGAAAAGTTCATTATCCAACAAGATTTGTTTTAGTAATGGAGCTGAAGATATAAAAAAAAACTATTGCAGGATTGTATTGGAGTACACTCTCATATAGAATTATGGAGTATATATATGTACCATGACATATACATATATATATAACCCAATTATAGAATCAGAAATTGGTTATTTTACGTAGTTAGAGATGGGTATGAACTATGAAGAGAATATTGATGAGAGGTTGAGCAAATAGTGTTTAAACTCGGTATCAAATCAGGAATCGTCCCAGTCCGATACTGAGTTGGATCTTCGATCCAATTCTAGATTGGGCAATCCAAACATAGTCCAATTTTTTTTTTTTAAATCATAAAATTTTTGAGAGCTGTCGGACGGACAATCTGACTCGATTTTGGACCGAGTCAGAGAACTTTAACAATTTTCGGGATCAACTTGGGATCGTAACTCTTCCCAAACCAATACTGAGTTGTATCGACCGCATACTTAACACTATGGTTGAGCAGACAAAGAAAGACACCTGTAGCATTTTGCTGACATTGCTAGCACCAAAAACCTTGTGAACGATGGCAAACTTGTGGGTTTCTTCGGCAGGGAAGTAAGGGGAAAAGATGCAGTTCTTGGTGCAGCGACGTTTCAACAACCTGCAGGAAGCACATGGCAAATTTCCTCCCATTTTGCTGAGAGAGGTGGAGAGGATATGGTGCAGTTGTGATGTCTCTTCTAGTAAAGATGACTGGAATGCCAGGCTTTGACTTGAAGAGAATGAGATTGGAGTGCGTATTTATAATTGTTAAGAACGTGTAAGCCTTAAACTATATCAAAATATTGAACTTTTCCTTTCAAAAAAACTAAGTAAATAATGACTTGTATATCTTTCTACCAAAAAAAAAATAAAGTATTTGTATATCCCTAACTTTTGTATAAACACCAACCTATCCAGTCTACATTGTTTTGACCATTCTACCCAAGGTGCCTATAAAATTTTGCCTTTAGGATTTGTCTCTACAACACACAGCGAGCACACAGAATTCTAACACATAAGATCCCAATCCGTTTTGTATGTACGTTTCCCTTTGACTATTATGGAGAAAGAAAGAACTATTAAATGAGAGAGATCCTATGCTCAACGTGAGAAAATGACTCGACGTGTATAGTATATGTTTGTGTAATATTTTATTGATCAACCGACATGCATCAGTTATCAAATGGGATCATCACTTCGTGTTGTTGGATAATAAATATTGGCGATCACTTGGTGTTTTGATTCAAAAGAGCCTACTCAGATACTTGGGCATCAACAAGTGTGAAATAAAATACTAATTTTAAGTAAATTAGGGCTCCCTAATCTAAAAGTCTGCACTGCTCCTTCACACCACAGACCTGAATATGGAAGCTCAGTTTAGGAGCTATGGAAGGTGTTTGCATCAGGATTTGCCCGTCAAATCCTAAAGAGATGATCGAAAAAATTTGATGGGGTCGAATCTGATCGTAGTTTAAACGAAGCTTATTTGATCAAACAGATCTAAATTAGCTCGTTATTGTTTCGTCCATAGGATACTGTAAATGATAGGGTTTGCTATGTTGATGGTAGCCTCTAGCCAGTAATGGTGTATATAGTTCGGTCGGTTTAGTTGCATGGATCTCACTAACCTATCAGATGTTAGCTCAATGAGTAGAGAGACTCGATCACATTATTTGCAACTAAAGAAACAGATCAAAACATGATGCAAGAGGGACCACATCAACAAGAAATACACAATTTTCTTTCATGTCACAAACCAAACTTAGAGATCTCATTACAATCCCTAAATTTAGTTTGTAACTCTCGCCCCATATTCAGATGGGAGTAGATAAACGATACATAGCCAAATTATAAAGAAAAATCTAAGAATTTATATAATATTAAAAATATAGTCAAAATAAAACTATTACATTCATAACACATAGTAGCGAAAAAAGAAATAAAATCCTTAGTTTTATACTTCAAATCAATCCCTATTATCTACTGAAAATAAATACTGAATTACATAAAAAAAAACCCTATTACAAATTCTACTGAAAGCATCAAATAAAACCCTAGTAATAAATATTATCTTCAAAACATCCTTGTCCTCTATCTTGATCCTCACGTTCATCATCTATAGATCATGAAAATGTTATACTCGAAAGCGTAAGCTACACTGGCTTTGTAAGTAAACAAGTCTAATAGTGTTTATAATTGAAGTAGGGACAATGCCACTCTTCAAAGGTAATCCATACGAACAATAAATAAATGACATATGTGATTAATATGAAATAGAGATGTGATAAGTGATCAATATACAATAAGTATAAAATAAATTATCAATAAGCAATAATTTAAGGTGAAATTAATATAGTTCATTCATAGGACAGCAATGGTTTAAAGAACAATAGTCTCTAAACTTAAAGGAATCACTCAAAGTGTTGGATAAACCATATTAGCAAGGAAATCTATATAAATAATCCACAATGCATTACACGCACACACAATGATTCATAAGCATAATCAAGTTAACAAACAACCCTAAGGTTCAAGCAATATAGATATGTTATGTCAAAATCAATATTGAACAAGTAATGAGTATGCCAATGGTCATGAGTCACAAATAATGATATAATGCAATGCAAGATGCTGGTTCAATTATTAATGCATGTGTGCACCTAAGTATGATCACCACATGTGTTTGTAGACAAACAGTTCTAATATGCAATATACTGTATAGTATCCATCTATATGTATGTTCACACATAATCTCAATCATATTACCCAAAGATGTTCACTCATCCCTCAATACATGGCTGACATAGTAGATTATTCTATGTGTACATCATATTTCTAAGGGGTTTCGACCTAGAGGACACAAGCGCCTCACCTTATTTTCGATCATGGGGAAATAAATCCCAAGACTTCACAAATGTGAATTACTTGTAATTCGTACATAAGTCTTTCTACTAACAAAATTCCACTCTTATAATTTGGGTATTGGACTTCACCAATGTGAATTGTCCCTCACCTACAATATCTCTCATCATGGGAGAAAACAAATAATTGGTCTATTGGGATGTACGGTCTCTCAACATATGCAAATAGTTCATCCAGAACTTCCTCACCTATTATGATTTTCAAATCATAATACTCTCGTTATAATCATAATCTCCATCAATATAAAGTTATGAAGGTCACGTCAATGCATTAGACTAATACAAGGTCGCTATGCAACAATATTGGCATATATTGTACAAGTGAGAATGTGCGCATTAACTAAGCAATCAAAATATGTGTACAAGATGTAATATGATCTAATTAATCATGATGGCAGTGAAGATATAAGTAAAAAAGACTAATTAGCATGGTAGTAATAAACATGTAGGTAACAAGGATTTATATCAATGTATCATTAATTCATAAACACATGCATACAAGATATAATATGATTTAGTTAACATGAAAGTATATCAAACATCCCAAGTCATCAAGTATAGCAATTAGGTTCCAAAGAGTAATCATATGCATCATGAGTTCAAGTCAAATATCATTAGTCTACCAAACATGATAGTTGGGTCTACATATGAAATATGAGTTCAAATATATCAAGAGTTCATCAAACATAACAATTGGATTCATAAGGGAATAAGTATATGAATGTGTTCATTTAACTAATCAAATCATGTGTACAATGTGCATCAAGCCTAATTATCATGTTAGCATTGAATAAGCATGTAATATGAAATCAAGTCAAAATAACAAAAGTTCATTAAACATATATATATAATGTGTAATGTGATTTGATTAACATAATAGCATTGATTTTACAATATGAAAGTATGTCAAAATATCCCATGTTCATTAAATATAACAAATAAATCCATAAAGAAGTAACTATAAGAAATAATCATAATTAATCAAAACTAACCTCATAATTAATCTAATTAGATCAAAATAAGTAAATGTGTGAAATTTCATAGCAATTGAAGCACTTTGGTATTTTTAAGTCAGTCTATAAGTCTCTGGTTTTGGCTCGGTGGCATTTTCGGTATACCTAGATATTTTCGGTATACTTTCCGGTAACCTGAGGCTTTTGACGTCTCATCGATAAATTGACCATATCTTTGTGTATACTTATCGGAATCGACTCAAATTTGTTTTGTTGTGCTCCTAACGAGCAGATGAATCTAGAAATACAAAGTTTGAAGAATTTGGAGTTCGGTATAATTTTCGTATGCCGAGGAGGCTGCCGAGGGTGTTCTGGGTTGGTTCAGTGGACTCTTAGGTAAACCGAAGGGTATGCCGAAGCTCGGGGTTTGGTCAAAAGTTCACAAATCATCTTCTTCAACTCTAATCACAAAACATTCTTAAGTAACTTAGGTTAATATTGAATTCCGAACAAAACCCAATAAAGAGATCATAATAAACAAGATTTTAAATAAACTTACCTTCTCCTACCATTAAAACTTGGAAAACGATTGAAAAACAACGATGCTCATATTAAAACCATAAATACTGATATCCTTGAGTCTTACCTTGATCTGGTCGTGTTGTGTGGTGTAGTGAGTACACCTTGTGTTCTTCCTCTTCTTCTTCCTCTTTTTCTTCTTCTCCAAGCAATGAATTAATCTCTACAGGTCTTGAGTTTATATAGAGGTGCTTAGGGACACATTAATTGGTAACTATTAACTTTTAAGCTCATCCCTTGATTGGGAGTCATTAATCTCAGCCATTGGATGAAAATCTCAGCCCATGTGTGTTAGTTTCTAATATGGGTTTCTTACTATTGTTTGTTAGAAGCTTAGCTTTAAAATAACCTTTAGTTTATAGAATCTTTCATTTTAATTCAATTTCCAGTCCATGTGGGTTTCTAATTATAAGTCTTATTTCTAGAACCTTAGTATTTTAGTTTAAACTGTTTCTATCTGTTTTAGGGAGAATCATATTACTTTTTAGTATTTTAATCTCAACATTAATTGGGAATTGAATGTTCTTACGAAATCCTAGTCATTGATTTATTTATTGAGAATCTTTTAAGATCCTAGCCACATGTCATAACTTAAAAAGTTATGATTGTATGTGATGCACCTAATTTCCTATTGGTATAACCCACCAATCATAATCAGTCAAAAATCAAACATAATGCCTAATTACTAAAATTTTAAATTTACCCCTATTTTAATTACACCCTAACTCCTATACTTTTATTAATTATATATTAACCCCTAATCTCATATTAAATATATATTAACCCTATTATTTTTGTTGGGTTATTACACTTCAGGACCCATCATGTTGGTCGGGATCAAGCAATAATAATAAACACAGTAAAACGAAGATCTTATTACTTTTTAGTCTTTTAATCTCAACCATTGATTGGGAATTGAATGTTCCTACGAAATCCTAGCCATTAATTTATTTATTGAGAATCTTTTAAGATCCTAGCCACATGTCATAACTTAAGAAATTATGATTGTGTGTGATGCACCTAATTTCCTATTAGTACAACCCACCAATCATAATCAATCAAAAATCAAACAAAATAGCTAATTACTAAAATTTTAAATTAACCCCTATTTTAATTACACCCTAACTCTTATACTTTTATTAATAACATATTAACCCCTAATCTCATATTAAATATATATTAACCCTATTGTTTTTGTTGGGTTATTACACTTCAGGACCCATCCTGTTGGTCGGGATCAAGCAATAATAATAAACACAATAAAACGAAGATCAAAACAATGCACAGAGATATACGTCATTCGGCAAAGCTTATGCCCACCGGAGAGAAGAGGTTTCCACTATGTCAAAAACGAATTAGGGTTATAACTTATTCTCCTACCCGATATATAGGACAAATCCCCAATACACCCTTACCCCCCACCCCGCCTTCTCTTGGATCTAGAGATTAGTGAATATGAGTCATCTACTATCTCTAACACATCCTCCTAGTCCTCCTAGAATAGCTTGTGATAGCATAATATCTGAGTAGCCTCAGAGGATTGTAAAACCTCATTTCTAAATTCTAGCATGTGGTATATCTGAAAGATTTAAGTGACTGATCACTATATGTCAACTAATAGATCAATTCCAAAACTCAAATAGCCACATGATCGTAAACATGTAATCAAACAATTATACCAAACAGTCAAGCAATTATATCAGACTATTGATAAAAGGGGCCGACAGATTTGAAGCTTTAAAATGTATTTCATTGCGGTTGTTTGGTTCTGACCTGAGATTTAGCAAATGCAGCCATCAAAATGGGGTATCAACTTTCTGCATGTGTGCGGTGTACCAGCATGATTGTATATTGCCTGGGTGAATTCTACTTTCTATAGCTTTTTTAACCCTCCACTGCTCCTACATTTGTGTTCATGGTGGTTGAAACTAGCAATTTTTAACACCTTACCACTCCCGTGGAGCCGTGGAGAGAGAGCTAGGCTGCAGTGTCTAAATAAAATGCCATAAGCTTATAAGTAAAATGCTGTGAACAGAAAAAAATTCTTCACGTACCTCATAGTGTGTATGCTTCGCTAGTACTCTGAAACAGTCTTTGGTGTTGAAGCAGTTTTTGTATGTTATGCTTCTTTATTCCTTTCCTGAACATAGAACTTGCTAAACATTGTGTATTGGTAGAATATGAAACATGGCTCTTATTCTGCTGTATTGTCTTCCTTTTCAAGTAATCAGCTGTCTGTGCCTGAACTGATTTATCCACCAAACAAAATCTATCAAATAGCAACAATTATCCTAGAAGTTCCATTTCAAACAATATCTATCAAATAATAGCATCTATCCAAGTGAAATCTACATGTTCAATAGAGGCAGTGCCCCCAGTCACATTTATGAAATAAATAAGGAGCCGCTTGATTCTATATCATCTTTAAATCTGCATTAGGTTGGTTATCCCAAGGCAGACTAAAAAAACCGTAATATCCTTATCAATTAACCCAATAGTCTGATTTTCTGTGATCTTCTAGATTAGTCAAAGAAAAAATAAAATAAGTAGTGGAACCATTCACAAAAAGAGAAAAATAATGATATAGCTGGCTTTCAGCCTGAGAGAACATATACACTGGATCCATAAAATGGACCAGTCTTATTCTGATCAATATGAAAATTTACTACACAGTCAATTCGGAATAATGTCAAATTAGTGGACAACCTAAATTCAATACAAGTCACTAAGAGTGCTACCATCAAATAGAACGTAATTGCTTTAACATCCTCATCCATCAAGGTTAACAGGCAAATCTGATCTTTAAAGCAACATATGCACAAAAGATTTTTTCAACTATTTATATTGTCTTCTAACAAATTACAGTAAGATCATACTCCAAAACATCAAATCTCTTATTAAATGTTCCAGCTGTAACAAAATGGCAATGAGATAACAACCATAAAAAAATTTAACAAAAAAAAAACAGAGAGAGAGAGAGAAAGATGATCTCAGAATAGAACAACTATAGTTACATCCAGTATATAATCCCTATTGGGGAACCGTTGTTATTTAAAACAATTACTGTAGGGCCAAAAAGTAACAGTTGCATTTGTTATAATGGGGTGAACCTTTCATGGCTAAACGTAGCCTATACATACAAGCATTAACCAGTAAAGATTATTTTCCAAGTAAAATAGATAAACATCAATTATCACCAGAAATAAGACATACCAGAATGTGAAGCAACTAACGTCTCAGCAACATTCTTCATTTTCTTGATTTTCTCGACAACTTGAGTATGTTCAAAGAATATATCTGGTTTGGGATCTAGTGTGGTGTTGGATTGAAGGCATAAAAGTGCATTGTCACTGCCCTATGGAAGCAAGGATTAAAATGATGAAAATGGAAAAGAGACAACACAGTAGCAATTTCTATCATATAAGCTAAAAGATTTAAACATGCAAGTTGAAAGCAACTATCAATTATATGATATAAGGGATTCACATGAAAGGAAAAAAATGGAATAAGCAGTAACTAGCTAACCTGGATCGAAAATCAAAACTAACTTGATTTGTTAGTAAATTTCAAACAAGACATTGGGAGATAATAAAAAGGTTTAAAAATATCTTGTACAGAAAAGTTTCATGGCATCAAGGTACCAGATTACATCAAAACATCTATGAGATAATGAATAGTAAGCCTTTTAGCCCAAAGTGCAGGAAGCATATAAAAAATATTTGAAGGCACTTCCCTGTCAATAAAACCCTGAAACAGAAGAAGCATTCTTGATGGAAAGATGAAGATGTTTTCTGACCAAATCACTGAAAAACAGAGGGCAAGGCCTTCAAAAAATGATAACAAAGAAAATAATGACTATTGATTGCTATTTATATGTCTAATTTGGGAAGGGTGTAGTTACTAGTTATTTTCTTAAAATCAACTTGCTGTGAAGGTCCATTAGCTCCACAAACTCCTTAACCTAAAGGCAACCTCCAATTATATTATTTGACAACTTCATTAACCACTATATCCAGTATAAGTGTATAACCAATCTCCTTAGATATAAATGATACCCTTCCATTTGAGTACTAGTATTGGTTCCTGATTATGTCGAACCGATTTCCTTCCCACTTTGCTTTTCAGCAGGTAATCTGGAGTTTGGCAAGTCCTCTACCAACTAAATATTTTTGGTGTTTGACCAGGGAAGCACCTTTGCCCTTCTTTTCTCTCCTTTCAAGAGGATTGCAACTCACTTCACGTGGCACAATAAATACATGTCATGTGGATAATATGGTATCTACCAATTTTGAAGTCAGGTCTAGGTATCAGCACACACAGACCTTACGGGCTTATCAAGAGAACAATCACTTTGATCAGTAAAGACCAATGGCAAAATCAATTCCACATGCAGGGAAAAAAGAGGATCACATTGGAATAATTGTACCTTGACTGCAATGGCATAAAACCCATTATCTAATGACTGCTCAGCAAAAGTTAGCCACTCCCCATATGAAACATGAAGCCAGTGATGATTTGCAGTTTTGAGCTCCCGCAGAATCAATGCTTCATATCTCAATGCCAAACAACTCTGGAAACAGTGAACGTGCAAATAATAAATCTAATTAACAGGAAAAAAAAAACCCTAATCAATGAAGTTAATGTCCATTACAATTGAAAAATTCCTTGCAATACAAATGGAACACAAACGTAGATAACGGACAGAATAAACACCCTGTCCATACCCGAATGCATTGAAGGGGCAGAACTACAACCCCAATGTCATCTGTAACTATTACATGGGTGCTCTTGGGCTCACTACAATTGATCAAATCTTTACTCTTTCCCCCATAATTTGAAAGATATTGTTGATCAGGCGGGCTAATTGAACCCCACTTTACACGCGGTGCTTGATTACGAGCGCGTGTACGCGTTTTGGGTATAGCCGCACACACTGAATCATTTCATAAAACTGTAACGGCTGTACAGCCGTCCCTGTCACGTACAAGCTATCAGCGGCTGTGTACGATGATTAGACCATTTTGGTGAAAAGCAAGATTTAAAACGGCAGGATATCTGACCGTTCTTATCACCCATTAATGCGATAGCTTCTCAAGGAAGCCATCTATTTGAACTTCA
>JAUPMG010122126.1:0-11727 GCA_031762675.1 Pachysandra terminalis | reverse complement strand
GTAGGAAAGCAACTCCCAGTTTTCTTTTATATTTTTTGTTTTTGTTTTTTATTTTATGAAGAAAGGGCTTAGGCATAGTTTAAAATTTCGCCAAAATTTTGGTTTCAGATGGGGTGGGAGAAATGCGAAATGAGGTTTTTTCGGATTGAAATATTTTGCGAAATAATTGCATGGAATGGCCCAAATATTTCTACTTTGCTCAAAAAATTTCAGTCGAAATAATCACTTTGTCAACGAAAATTTCGGCTGAAATAAATTCTGAAGTCTAGTTAACAATAAAAAAAAAAAATGAAAAAACTCTATTTTAAAATGTGGATAAGTGACCCACTTGCATGTGCACCTAGAAGTGTCTCTTTGGGGACAAAAGGGGGCATGTGATGTGAATCATGTGATACACATTAGACATTTACATACTATTTAAAGAAGGAAGGAATAAATCTCAACTCTCAAGTTAAAAAAAATTAAAAAAACTCTATTCCAAACTCTATAAATAGAATCAAACATTTTTTTTATTACTAACATACTAATATACTAACATTTTTCTTTTGTTTTTTTTGTAATTTTCTAACTTATTAACTCCAACCTTCTAACATGCTAACATTTTTCTTATTTGTTTCTAATATATTAGCTCTAACTTGTTAATATACTAACATTTTTCTTTTCTAACAATTTTATTCTATAATTATTTATGGTTCTGTAATAACTGTAGACTTAGACACTTCCAAATTTACTTTACAGTAGTTGCAGGTGATAATGCAATTAATATTTTATTAGTTATAGATATTTTATTCTTGTCTAGTCTGTTTTTTGTTGTTATTATTGCAGAAGATTACACAATCTTTGGGAGAACTATTAGGGAGGAGCTGATATTGGGTACTTTATTTTATTAATTATTATATATAATAGATATTATTACTAATTGTTTTTCTTTTGCTTATACAGGTATGGACTTTGTACCCGAGTAAATTGAATAAAACCAAGAAATAAAGTTTAAAATTTCAATTTAAATTTTTATAGATTTTATTTTTTTTAGATGTTAGAATTTGAATCCAATATATTTTGGATACTTATATACTTTTTGGATGTTGTAACATAAATGTTGTAATTATTAGTTGTAAACTTTTGTATTATTTCACATTGTTAATCAAAATATTATGTGTTTTTTTTTTAACTTTGTACGTTTCCAAATAATATATAATTTAGTTAAGAAAGCGATTGGCTAAAATTAAGTTTATATTAAAATACTTTAAATAAATAAAAAATGAATTTATTTCGGTGAAATATCCAAAATTTCGCAAAATTTCAGAGCCTTATTTCATTCAATTATTTTAATCATAAAATTGATTTCTGTCGAAATTTCGCCGAAATATCCGAAGTTGCAGTTTCGTTGGAGGCATATTTTAAAATTTCGTCGAAATTTCAGTGTTAGATGTATCAAACGAAATACCAAAATGGAATTTTTTCGGACTGAATTATTTCGCAGAAAAAATGACCGAAGTGGCCAAAATGTCAACAAAATATTTGTACTTTGCCCAAATTTATTTCGCCCAAAATATTCACTTTATCACCGAAAGTTTCGGTCGAAATTTCTGAAATTTCGGCCGAAATATCAGAAATTTCGACCGAAATAAATCATAAAATCCAGTGAAAAGTAAAATGTAAAAAAAAAAAGGTAATTTACATTCACACCCCCTTGAATTTGGGACAATGGCAACAAGTACCCTTTAAACTTTGGCCATCACAAACACCTCCCCTATAATTTGAAAGTATGTTACAACAAACCCCTTCAGTATATTTTATGGACAAAAATACCCTTGTATACCTTGTATAATAATCTTAAGAACAAAATAGATGCTTATATGGAAGAACAAAGAAGCTTAGTATCAATGAAACCCCATTGATCTCATATAATTATAGGATACAGATAAAAAATTAAAATATAATAATAAAAAATAAATAATTAAAAAATGGTTCATATCTATTACAATTATCATTGACGGAAGAGTATTATGGTCAAATGATTAGTTTATGTTACAACCCCCTAGTTTGAATTTGAATTCAATATATTTTGGATACTTATATACTTTTTGGATGTTGTAATATAAATGTTGCATTTATTAGTTCTAAAGTTTTGTATTATTTCCAATTATTAATCAAAGTATTATTTGTTATTTTTTTTTATTTGTATGTTCGTAAATAATATATATTTTAATGAAAATATCACTTTTTGTTGACGAATTTTATTATTTATATTTTAGAAGTTATTATTTAATACTTATTAAAAAAATTAGCTAAAATTATGCATTTACTAAAATACTTTAAATAAACAAAAGAAAATTTATTTCGGCAAAATTCCCGTCAATTTTAGACCATGATTTCGTCCAATTATTTTAATAAAAAAAAATATTTCATTAAAATTTTCGTCAAAATATTCAAAATTTCTAATATTGAAGTTTCGGCTGGGCCTCCGATTTCCGAAATTTTAAACTATGGTCGAGAGATCCGGAATGTCCGAAATTTTCGAAATTTTAAATTATGGACTTAGGCTTTTATGGTTATTTCATATAATAAGCTGTCTACATCACACCTTTTGAAAATGATTTCACTCATCCGCTGCGTATGCTCTAAGCCCTTCCCCGCTCTATCCTTTCAACGCCGTACCTTCCTTCTTTATGCCGTCGGATGGAAGTTTGGTGATAGACGTCAATTCATATTCAATAATTCATATTCAATGAAATAATGTCTCGCCGTCACCTTTTTTCTCTCTCTTTTATCTTTTTTACATTTTTGTGGGTCCCACTTCTATTCATCAGATCTACTGGTTTCGTCGGTGTAGAATTCTCCACGACTATTTTCCTTTTTCTAACTCCCCCCACCCGTCAGGCCGCTTTTTTTTTTTGTGCACTTGTCACATCTATCTATCGTAAAAAGAACAGTAAAGCATCATTGCTTCTAACCTCGTCTCAACCTATAAAGTTTAGATTTCGTTACCAAATCGGACTGACGTGACGCGTATCTGCAGAATTTTCGGAACTGACTATTCCGAAACACTGTTGTGGGCATGGCGGAAGGCTGAACAAGCTGGGCTGCTGACGTTGAGTAGCTATGCTACGGTGGCGAAAATATGAAAGCCACATGTTTATGTAGGACTGGGATTTCAACATAAGTCATCATAACGCCGAGGAGGTGTGGGTGTGCGAGCCAAAGCGGAATCAGAGCACGAGATCGTCAAACTTAAGAATAATTTGTAGTCTAAGGTCTGCGTATATATATATATATATATAATTTATGTTTAATATGTGAAGATATTTTAATTTAACCTTCCACCAATTTAATTTAATATTATTTTTAGAATAAAATTTATATATTTTTATATTTTTATAAAAATCTTAAAAAGTTTACAATAAAACCTATGTTTTTTAATATATTTTTTTTAGAATTTTTATAAAACTGCACAAAATTTACAAAAAACATTCACGGATAAATGTTCTCCTACTCAAAACAAGGATTTGCATTTTAAAGGCAAGAATACCTTCCCATTCACACTGATTGTATGACTATAGATTTCAATCAATCAATATACAAGTTGTGTGCGTATAAGTGAATGTATTATTTAATAAAGTTGATATATATATATATATGTATATTATACATTTATAAAAAGAATAAATTAAATGAGCATGTTAGAGTTGACCATCTCCCATTCAAAAATTAAACGGATAGATTTAGATTATGATGAAACCTATTAATATAGAAACTCAATCAATCCATGACGAAACCCATTAATATAGAAACTCAACCAACCCATGAGTTGGACCCACATGAGCTGAGACAAAAAAAAAAGGGGGTTGATTTGGAGAAAAGTTCAAAATTTCCAAACTCAATCAGATAGGACCCATATGAGATGACAATGTTCCGTGAGTAAGACATTTTACTTAAAACGGATATATATATATATATATATATATATATATGTATGTATGTATGTATGTATGTATGTATGTATGTACGTATGGTTCGTAGATATAAGGTGTCTCGTCTGATTTTTGTAAGGACGATGCTAAAGTTTTGAGGCGTCGACTCGAGACATATGTTCGAAACCACCTTCATCGTTCAAAAGGAGTTTCGTTTGAAGGTTTGCCTCCAATCAAGAGTTGCGTGATGCAAATTGTCATCCTAATTAGACTTGTAGTCGTCAATTGTATCTTTGAATTGCTGACAATTATGTTGTAGAATATAAGGGTTGCAGACAAGATGAGAAGAAAGAGATGAAAATGAGTTTAAAAGGTTATACAAAAATTATAATAAAATAAATATAAAACTTATCTATTTTGATGAATCGAGGCGTGACAATGCGATCACTATCCTTGAAAACAAATTCATCCCATTTTGGATCGTATCTGTAATGTACTGGGTCAGCGGTTAACCTCCAGGATTCAAAGATTTTTTCTCCCGATAAATTATACGCTCGTACCGGCTTAAGGACGAAGAAGACTTTGTAACACTTGACTAGAACTTAAAGAATATAAAACTCTACAGTTAGCAGAATTCTACAAAATACTTGAATAGAAAGGGAGGAGAGAGCTTGGAGCTTAGAGCTTGAAGCTTTTATTGTGTCAACAAAGGAGGAGAAGTTCTCCTTATAGGCCCAAGGCACTAGCCGTTTGGTTATTAGACCTAATTGGCTAGTCAAATAAAGCTGCCGTTTTGGACCGTATAGGTCCAAAACTATCCCAATTAATACAAAATTGCAAAATTGCCCCATAATTAATACAAAACTGTTTTCAACTTAAATCCAACAACTATTTGACGGAATTTTAAAATTTTTCACATGTTCATTTCAACGGAAAATATAAAATATTTTAATGAAATTTAAAAAATTTTGAAAAACAACTATCGAAAAAATCTATCAGAAGTTATTTTCCATTACTTCTGGAAAAGGTAAAATATGATATGTTCTCACATGATTCTCACGAACAAACGATAATCTCTCTCGTTTGTCATTGACTCTCTCTCTCACACACACACTATAGTTACTATTCTCTTTCTCTCACTATGCAATTATCTCTCTCAATCCCTCAATTCAACCCATAGAGGTCTTGACCATTGTTAGCAAAACGCCGTTAAAAAAAAACGCGTTTTATTGCATAAACGTTTAAAACTTCGTTTAAAACGTTCTGTAAGTAAAAAAAATGCGTTTTTTTTTCAAAAAATGCGTTGTTTTTCAAAAAAAACGTTTAAAACGTGTTTTTTACGCTTTTGTTTTTCAAAAAAACGCATTTAAAAAAGTCATTGTTTAAAGTAGACCAAAACAAAAATTGTCGGTTGGAAGTTCAAATGACAAATGCGTGCTGGTCGAAAACTTTATTTTTGTATTAAAGGATTTTATAAAAAGTTCCAACAAAAAAAAAATTATTGTTTAATTATTAATACATATATATATATATATATATATATATATATTATATTGACATTTTTTTGAACCAATTTTTTGAACAAGATATGTATTAAACACGAATTATTTATTAAACATATTTTTTACATTTTTGTTTATTTGACCTTTTTTTGAATACTTTTTTAAAATTAAAACTATATTAAATTCGTATTTTTTCCGTTTCGTTTTTTTACGTTTGGTCTCGACAATTTCCCCATCCCACGTGACTTGATTTGAACCTTTAGTTTTCAAAGCAATTTCGTAATACATATATTTATTAGACGTCAACAAATGAATAAATATAACAGTATACAATAGTGGAAATGCAATAATGTTGGGAGCAACACAGCATGCTATATGATTGAACAATTTATCACAACCATCTCCGTACATCACTTGTTCTTCCAAATAATTTAAAGGCAAAAGGCCAAAATTGGTTGTTTCATCTATATAATGTCGGCATGAAAAACACCCTAAAAATAGGCTTTAGAATTAGGACAACCCAGATGAATAGTGGAACTTAGGGCTGTAAATGGGCCTAGCCAAGCCCAGCTTTGCTCTGTTCAGGCTCATAAGCCTTGAGCAAGGCTAGGCTCGTTAAAAAAATTGGGGCTTTGGCTCGGTTCAAATTCGTTAAAGCTCGGCTAGTAAAAAAATTTATATTAATACAAAGACATTGATATTATAGGTAATGATTATTATAATAAATAATATAATAGATTAACATATATATTTGATATTAATATATAATATAAGATTTAAGAATCTAGATGCATAATCATATATAAAAGCTGAGCTGAGCTTTAACCGTGCCGAGCCTACCCAAGCTCAGCTCAAGCTCGGTTATATAACTGAGCCGGGTAGGCTTTTAACCCATTAAGTTTTGAATATAAGTGAGATCATCAATATGATTTGTTTAAAACATTGCATTGGAATGATCGTAACCATCTATTATGTGTGTGGTTTATGGAGAATTCAATCCTATTTCCTAATAAAGTTAGATCTTGTCGCTGTTTTATCCTTGTTGTCACACCATTGTAGAAGTTCCCACCTGCTTTGACATGTTGGTTCCATCATCCATGAACCAAGTGCCCCACATGGAGGGTGAATAATATAAGTTGTACAAGCGATTGGTTTGATCTTTGTCAATTACTTAGTTTGGACTTTTAAATGTTTCTTGTAATTTCATCATTTAATTAGGAATATTTGATACAAAAGCCAATGAATTTTTTGGGTGTTTATTATAGAACGAAGAATGCATGGAAAGGCCCAAAAAAAAAAATCCACTCAAAACAAGAGTACTTGAGACATTATTTAAATTTTGCTACTCATTAAGGTTAAATAGCCAAATTAAACTATTAAAAGTAAGGTTAAATTACAAACACCTTACTTAAAGCATGCATTAATTAAAAGAGACCTCCTTTCAACTTTTTGAAATAACACCATCCTCCCTGCATGTTTGAAGTAGATAGGATCCTCTATGAGGTAAACCCTGTGGGTTCCCTGTGGTGTGAAACATCAACAAGGGCAAACCTCACCTAATGTACTTTTATGAGGGCAAAATTATAATTTTGCCCACAAAGTTGTTTCACGCCACAAGAAACCTACACAGGGTTTACATCACAGAGGATCCGGCTCCTATTTGAAGAGAGGTCACTCACCTCCCTTCTGTCAAAAAGTGCTGATGTCAACACATTTATACATTTTTGGAGAAAATTATCCTTTTATGAATTTCAAGGTAGTTAAAAGAAAATGAAGGTATATAATTAAAACAATAATAAAATATTACGTTTACCAATGGATATCTTCTAAGGGGAAAGAGTTATTTTAGAGAGGTGAAGGAAGGTCACTAATTAACACATACCTCAAGTGAGGTTTCTGTAATTTACTCTAAAAGTAACAAGCTGAACAGATCTTTTTATTTTCACTGGTAGGAGCAAATGTTGCTTAGAGGGTTGTATTATTCATCCTTTTAACATATTATTGTTGTCAAAGGGTGTGACTCACCAGTGACCATGCTAAAGAAACCTGGATTAAGGTCAAGTTGAAGGGGAGAGCAACTTCAGTTCTGCACACTGGAAACAGACTCCAGATTGATGATAACCCAGCATACCTGGTTGGGGACTTCTTATAGAAGCAAGGTTTCAAGTATCGGCCAAAACCAATACGACTCAGCCGAGTGGTATCAGGTTTGGGAGAGGCAGATACGAACCTATCAGTATAGGAATCAACCAATACGCATCAAATTTTCTTTATTTTTTTATTGGTATCAGCCGTACTGACTCATATTGGTTTTGGAGGGGACCAATCTGAATCAGAAACCGATACTTAAACGCTGCATGGAAGTAGTAATCAGAATACAAAGCACCTGATATAGGATGGCCAGATCAATAGGCATAATTTATTTTGATTCGTTCTTTCCAAGCCTAACGAGTTGAATGAAGCTATAGACAACAAACCTCAAGTAAATGTCAGAATTAAGGATCTGCTCGAGCACAAAATTTCATGGTCTAGCCAAATTAACAAACTGAGATTTCAAAGCTTCAAATAGTGGTTCGTATATACATATACTAACAACATTTCAATGGGAGCCTGATAATTGATGATTTGGTTATTTTACATATAAATGCACAGGTATGCATTACAATAACTAAACCCTGTTATTTGATTATTTATGATTTAGTTGTTTTACGTAGAAGCGTACAGGTACGTCTTACAATAAATAAGCACAGTTACCTCCTTCAATGACTGGACTGATGATTAGAAGTGTCTGCTCGATTTAAACACTTCTTCCTGTATCTCCATGCTACCTGAATACGGGTTGCAGCAAGGCTTCTCCAATATGGTGATTCATATCTGGGATAAAGTGAGAATTATATAATTATGCTGGGTGTAAGGTCACTAAAAGTAAGGAAATTTTTGTAATGCTCCATGTCACATGATCAAGCGATGTCATATTACATGCTGCTAGAATTACATAGAGGCGTGCAAAGGAACACGTTTTAACAAGCTTTATTTGATGTGGTACATGTATAGTTGAGTACTTATATCGAATGATGGACAAACTTGAGGGTATCCCAGTCAGTAACAAAACCATTAAACGTCATATCATATTGTGCAAAAGCAATTTGGATCTTGTTTTGATGTATGTGATAAAAACAGAGGAATAAAATAAACAAGAGAGAGAACAAACCATGATACAATATATATTTAAGTTCATCCATAGTAGGGCTCCATCCATGGGTGAAGGTGATCTGAAAGCTTCCATTATATGGTGAACATTGTAAGTACTAAAGTGTTCGGGAAACCAATCCCAAAGGCTAAAACCAAAAGAGAACACTTCCAAATCCTAAACAAAAGAGGATCTAATCATTAGAAAAAAGAGGAAAGAGGCATGAATCCTAGTGCTCTTGCTGAGATTCACCATGAGTACTCTCTCTAATACAACATATACCTCAAAAAAGCTTTTCCATGAAAGATGGCTCTTAAAAAAAGCCTCACCCAAACCTAGGTTAAACACCACTTTATAGGATCCCTAAATATATATTTGCATATGGACACTCAAAACCAGTCCTCAACCAATTAAGGAAAAACACCCAATTTTCCTAAATAATAGTAATAATAAAAACTCAAAATAAATATATACCCACAAGGAATTCTAGATAAAATCACAAGCTCCACCTTGGCACAAATTTCATCAAACCACCAAAGAAATTTTTTTTTATCAACATCTTCTCCACTAATTTCATAAAGTGTTCTAGGTCAGTTGTGCAGCATGTAGATCAAAAGCATCAACTCACTTCTCTTCTCTTCTCCAGCACCTTGTGCAAACCTTGCTAACATAACAGATCTGAAACTTGATTTGCCTCAAGGAAAACTTCTCCACTTTGAATTTTGCATTGGAGACTTTCATCGCCATTGCAAAATCCAACCAAAGCTCTGAATCTGATATCACTTGTGAAAAATTCATTTGAATATTTAGATTTTGATGCACGTGAAAGAAATAGAGGGGAAAAAACTGAAAAGAACAAAGCATGACACAACATACATAAATATTTTTCCTAAAGGAAATTTAATTAGTGGACCCACAAGGAATTCTAGACAAATCCCAACCGATACAACCCACTTATCTAAATTATAGAGTGATTTAAATATGTTACAGATGACATCTTCTTAGGCAGTTTGAGTGTGGAGTCAAATTTCCAAATGTTACAATTGAATTGATTGAAAATTTCCCCATTTTAAATCTACCAAAACAAGACCCAAATCCCTTCTTTCTAAGAAGAAAACTTTTAAACATTTCAGCAGAAAAAATGAAAATTTTTACCCTAACTTCCATAGTTATTTGAAGAATACAGTAATAGCCCCAAACTGTGCTTCCAATGATCAATATCACTTTGTTCGAATGGCATTCTAAAACTTCCAATCCTACCTGTAAGATACATTGTTTACATGCAAAATGACCATTCCTTTTAGATTTCAAATGGAGATTGTATATGCTGAAGTGAAGAGTTGAATCAAACCTATTTGAAGAGTACGTTAAATCACCTAAATGGTTCATTTAGATGTAAACTTTATTTTTTTGTCAAGTATAAAAATAATCTGAAAGAAATCTCAAATAGTTGCCAGATCCATTGATTACTGATTACAACCATGTAGTGTAGAGATTTATGAATTGCTTTTACAGGTTTTGACATAATCAAAAGCAATATTATTACTTTTACTTTACATTCGAACTTATGCAGTAATCTATATTTCCATATATTTAGGACAAAATATTAATCTATAGATTAATCACATTTTTTAAAGTTCAAATATTTTTATTATTTGATACTGTATGAAAACTATTATAAAATAATTTACAATCAAAATAAAATACATTTTTTAGTTTAGTACTCGCATATATAGGGTGTCTTTATATGATCAATCCAAGGTTATCAAACCATGAATCGGATCAAAAATCATTGGGGACCACTTAGATTCAATCTTAATTTTGAATCATAGATCTTAAGATTTATAGTAATTTTAGTAGAAGTAAGGTTTGGAGTGTAGGTTTTGGGATTTGTCATAGGAAAAGGGTATTTTCTTTTTCTGTTAAAATAAGTAAACAATATTTCTTTATGTATGTATATTTAGTCATTTAGAGCCCTAATGTTCTACATAAAGGATTAAACAGAAAAGGGAAGTTTTAAAAAAGGAAACTGACACTTTTTTTTAGCATTACAGAGTCAAATCGTTTGAATCGTACATCTAAATCGTAAAATCCAAAGATTCAATGTATGAATTGCAGAGTTCAAACATAAATCTATTTTTTCATTGATTTGAATCGACCTAGGGTCAAATTGAATTGAATCATAAGATTTACACAATGAATTGTAAGATTTTAACAACAAAGGATCAATCAATGTCTGGTCAAACATTCCATAAGCTGATTATACTTTTTGGAAATCCAGATATAAATTTTATTAGCTATATGATGTCAGAATAAAAGTACGCAAAAGGCAGTGTTTTAAATTCGGTGAATTTGGCAAATTTCCCAGAAATATCGTTATGTTGCCCCCTGAAGATAATATCTCCATGGAGATTTCTCAATTTTATCGAAATTGGCTATATATCGAGCGAAATATCGCCAATTTATCGATATATCACCAATATCAGAAATATATTGAATTATTTTCTTCATTAGAACTAGTTGACACAGTTGACATGGGGGAAAATTTCGATCGAAATATCTCTCATTTTCATCGAAACCTCCTTTTCTTAGCAAGGTGACCAAAAATCAAGTTTTATTTATTTATTTATTTTTGCGTTTCCTTCATGATTTGAGTTACAAAATCAAATCTAAAGACTCTATTACTAAAATATGACAAGAATCACCTGACATATTGAAGCATCGATTTTGGAGATTTGTGAGGTATATCTAACATCCTCATATATTTTGTTTCAAGCTGTATTTTTTGCATAACTCTAGTTCCACTAGGTTGAAAATGCTTGTTGACGCATCTATTCGAGCCGGGTTGACACTCAATGTGGATGTGATACTCATTGTTGTCGTACATTTGATCATATATTTGGATATTGTGTACATTTGATCATATATTTGGATATTGTGTACATTTGATCACATAGTGCACATTAAATATGATACTCATTGTTGTCGTACATTTGATCATAATGTATCAAAATACGCAAAAACAAATGCCTACATATCAAGGGACATTTCTTGAGGGGGGGGGGGGGGGGGCGGGTCCCCTATTTGCTGAGGGTGTGCAAGCTGTGTAAAAATTGATGTA
>JAUPMG010122104.1:0-11727 GCA_031762675.1 Pachysandra terminalis | reverse complement strand
GTGATTTCATTTATTTTTTATTTTTGTACCTTTTTATATAATGTTTTTAATATTTTTCTATATTTATATAATGAGTAATATGATTTATTATATATTTAATAAATTACTTTATAATTAAAAATATACATGCTCATGAGGCTTACGCCTCATGCCTCGAGGCTTACGCCTTGCCTCAAACCCAGATCTAACGCCTCGCCTCACGCCTTAACGTTTAAAAACACTGGTTGAAACAACTGGAAACCAGATGCCCGAAGCAAAGTTGCTTTCATCTTGTCAAGTGCATCTTTGGATAATATTTTAACACTCATCCACCTCATAAATGCAGAGTGGATTATTTTTAATAGGTGTATTGAGTGTATTCTATGTATACAATGGAGGAGATGACAAACAAGCTCACCATGACATGGCTAGGAACCTTTAGTTATACTTTCTGGAGTTTTTTTGTGGTTTAATGGGTGTTACCTAGTAGCTTGTTAGGGTCCTCTAGGCTGAAATTGCAACATTTCAATTAGCAAGGTGAGATTACTTAGAGACTTGTTCCTGCAGTTATGAACACCCTTTCGATGGATTAAAACAGGAAAATCTTCAACAACTCTTTTTACCCCAGCTGAATTCTGAGGAAGGTTACTAAACAAGGCCGAATTTACTCTTGGTTACAGTTTATGAGAAGTGAAAAATGTGTATCTGTGAGAATTGAGAAACAGAAAGACACTATGTTAAGAGCCAGATATTCTGAGGTCAAATTCATGTCTCTATTTTCATTTTGGCATTCTTCCTAATGAAGTGAGAGACCTCTCCTCTATTCCCTTTTTTACTATGTATTTGACAGAATTTAAACTTTTACTGGTCCATCCAGACGAGTCTGTTGAGGATAGATGGGAGGATCTACACGATCCACCATTGAGTCGATCATGCTCATGCGAGTTCTTGGATGTCTGTACGCCTGAAGTTCAGAGACCTAAATCATGCAGACTACAGAGATTATGAGGAGTTGGTCTACTGTGGCACTTCCATCCCCTTGGATGGCATGTATCTCTAGGTTGCGGGTTCCCCCTATTGCAGGAGTCATCAAATTAAACTTTGATGAGTCATCTATTAGGAACCCAGGCCAGTTTGGTATTGGTGGTATCTTTCGTGATCATGATGACCACATCAAGATTCCTTCTTTGTTGTTTGGCTTGAAGGAGGTAATGTCACTACAGCTTGGCCCATTTGGTGGTAGACAGCGACTCCTAGTCAGTGATCTCTTGGATGGGATCGGTGGCCAGTTGTTCTTGGAGATTCATTAATCTGGTTCTTTTAACCCGCCATTTGGCAGACGGATTGAATATCTTGTTCAACCATGTGCCACACTTAGCTAACGAATTGACTGACAGATTAGCTAGGGGCAATGTTGGCAGGGACGAGTACTTCTGCAGGATACCCTCACAGAGGATGTAATCAGAGCTAGGGGAGTTGATAATCCTGACTGATGTAACTGTGATAGTTGGCATGGCGTATGAAGTCCAGGATGTATGTAGTCGGGTGTGTTTGTTTGTACTTGTAAATGTGTTGTTTCGTCGTGTCGTTGTTGTGCAGTCGCATCTGCATCTCTGTGAGTCCGTCTATCTAGGGCAGATTCCAGGGCCTTTGTACGTTCATATCTTTTCAGTATTAGCCATCAAAAAATAAATAAATAATTTGCACCACAAGATAACTTTATAATTTTTTTCCCGTTAGATAACAGGGAAACCAGCTCATTTGTAACAACAGAACAGAATTTCAAAAATAAGATAGCAAGTTTCTGGCTGATAGACTAGCCAAGCGAGACCCAAGGGAGACGCATTGAGAGTCATTATTTAAAGGGATTCTGTCAGAGAAAGGGACCAAGTTGTGAAGGGCTGATAATACTCATATTGTATGGTGTCTTGGTAGCAGCTATGCAGCTTGGCTTTTGATACCTTAGCGGTTTCCTTTATAGTTTCTCTTCACTGATCTGATGATCTGCGGTAGGGAGGCAGCACACTTATTGTTGCAAGTTGCAGGCATACACATCTATACGTCCTTTTTTATTTGCTCGATAAAACTTCATTATTCACAAAATTTAAAAAAAAAAATACTAAGTTTCAAGCAGAATAGATACAAGAACTCTATCCTCAAGGTATAGGATGCAGTATAGAAGACATATATTGGAGTCTGCTTAATATTGACAAAAGCACACAATTTATCACATAAAGACATCCATAAGCAAAATGCTTCAAGCAGAATAGACATAGTATGGAAACAAATAGACTTCCCTATCAATATCCACCTACACATAATTGACCTAGGGGATGCTAGTTCCTGCAGATTTTACAGCTATGACCAGAGTTCACATATTTTGTCACCATCAAACTGATAAAAAGATCAGTGCAAGACAATGCAAAAATCTAGAAATATCAGAGGAAGTAATGTTAGATTTACCGCATAAGATTCCGCATTTCCTTCTCTGCCCATGTCTTCACCATTTTCCTAGGATTGTGCTTGCAATACCCATGTCTGAAACGGTAGTCCCCCTGTACATACCGATCTCTGTCCCTGAAGTAATCAGGAAAAACAAGCTGAATCACATTATTCACATCATTGTGTAGCAGATAGGGACATGCTCTCTTATGAAAGTGATAACTCAGCTGGCAAGTTGCAACTTGAATCACAAACTTAAGAATAGGAACAGTTAACAGAAAAATTACATGGAAAAATTAAAACAATAGGACAGTAGAAAATAAAAAGAAAATTCTGGCATTACAAACAGCAGTGATAACCCAAAGACTACAATATCCTTATGCTAAAGGGGTCATACCACATCCAATGGAAGCACCCAACAAAAACCACCTCTGAGAAATGATCCCAAATACTATTAACCTATAGTTTTTGAAATGCAGAATTTTTTTTTTTTTTTCTGATCATTAACAGCAATTTCATTAATCATCAAATATAGTACAAAAGCAGAGACTCATGGAATGTGAATCCGAAAGCATAATTTTAAGATAAAAACAAAAGAGAACATAAAGAAAAAGAAAACTGTACAAAACTAAGTCCAAAGTCATCTCAATCTCTTCACCCCTAGGCATACCAGCCTCAAAAATCTCTCTTTCCACACCTCTTCAAGCCCACAAATCTGCATCAACGTTAACTGATCTAAGCACATGACTAAAGGAAAAGGAACTCAAAGAAAATGCATCAGGCAGTCCATAGGGAATAATCCAAAGACTAGAAATCAAAAGGTTAATAACATCAACAGAACATAAAATCAATAGAGAAGGATCTCAAGCCAGTTACTGCAACACCGCATCCATGAAAAACAACCTCTTTAACCCCCTCTCCTCTCTTGCTAAGCTATCTATCATCTCATTGACCAATTCATACATCCCAAGAGAAAGAGGTATTCATTGACTGTGCAATAGATCTAATCAACCTGACTAATTGGGTGAACATTTTTATTCAGTGTCATGCCATCTTTCCTAGGAACAACCGAAGAAATGGAAGTGGTTTGATACTCGAGCCTTTTTTTTTTTTTTTGATAACGAAGATTATACTCAAGTTGAAAATCAAACCCTCAATGAACTCCTTGAATGCCTCCATTAAATAGTCTTTAACCATATCCAAGCACTCTTGGTAGAATTGATCATAACTCCATCTGACCCTGGGCTTTATCACCACTAAGCTCCTACACACCCTTTTAACCTCTTGCTCCTGAAATTCTCTTCCCAGCCTACTTGTCCACTCCGTTGAAATATTACTCAACATTTCCAACTTTGAAGACACTAGACTCAAATTAATATAACCATGAAAAAGCTAAAAGTCTAAAACAAAGCCTCCCCAATTCTTCCAAGATCTTGTGTCACTTTCTCCTCATTCACAAAGTTAGTGATCATATTTTTTTCTTCTGCTATTGGCCATCCTGTGAAAAACACCAGTGTCCCCGCCACCTGCATTTAACCCTCGATTTTGTTATCTTAATTGATTTCTTCCTTTCCCTTAAGGACTCGACAATAATCAGTATCTATAGGTTTTTTCCCTTCAGCATAATACGTTCTATAATATACACAAGCTTCTTTACGTTTCAGCTAAAGGGAAGCCAATAAAATAGGCTTTAATTCGTTATAGACTTCTTTTTTGATGAATAACCATCAATGAATATATAAATAAGTATGCAAAAAATTACAGGAAAAGGAAAGAAACAACAGGCCGGCGCTCAAGAAAAGCACCAAACCAAAAAGCAAAAAAAGAGGACAAAGTACTACACTATATCCTCCGATCCTACATCAGCACCAATCATCTCTGCCGTAGGTAATCCCACAAACATCTCGACCCTAGCAATACCCTCTCCCGACGTTATAGACTTCTTGTTCTCAGTATTAGAAAATGTCCTTTGAGCATTTGACTGTCTAAATGAGGTTAATGAGTTCTACACACAAATAAACGTGTTTAACTACCCAGCAGATTGCAAGCAGAATTTAAATGCTTTTCAGTATTGTCAGGAAGAAAAGCACATTTATAAGGTAGGAGCATGTTTCCAACATAAAGGCCAAAGCTACACAAATCGGAAAGCAATAGCAATCATAAGTTTTCTGACAGGTGTTGCGCTCTATAATACTAGATTACAAATTATTAATGACATCAAGGTAAAAGAACTTACTTAAATACAAGAATAGATGTTTTGTAAACTTTGATCGCCCATTCCTGACCATCGGATTTTGTTGCGTGATAAACATTTGCCTATGCAAAAATTATTATTTCATAGCACATTCAGGATGCATACTTTCTGAATTAAAATATATTCATACCATGATTACTATAAATTAAAAGGCAGTCAAACAGATAAAAGTATTAACTGACTGCAATTACAGAAGAAAGATTTATAAGAGAGCAGTACCGAACACATGCAAATAAAACTTTGAGGGTACTAAGCATTACATACTTCTTTCCCAGTAGAGATGCAGCCGTTAATATCTTGAAATACACCTCGATTGAGCATTTTGAATAAGACCATGCGAGTTCTTGGATCGATGGCCTGAAAAGCACAGTACTAGATTATAACTGCCATCTATAGGACTTTTGGGAGTGTGATATTTGATGAAATGAATTAACATGAGCCCATCAAGAATGATATGGAAGTAGCTTCCAATTGCATAGAATGCTTCCTAATGCATGTTGTAATGTGATTATGTGAAACATAGACTAAATGCAACAACAAGAACACCAGGGATAAACATCAAGTAAAAGCAACAGAAAACAAATGCAATAAGCTCGTCTAGTATACTCCTATTCCGTCTAAAACAGCTTTCTTCATGTGAACCGAGTAAAACAATATTTGATGAAATGAACTAACATGAGTCCATCAAATATGACATCGAAGTAGCTCCAAATTGCATAGATTGCCTTCTAATGCATGTGGTAATGTGAGACGTAGACTACATGCAACAACAAGAAGGAATACTGGAGACAAACATCAAGCAAAAACAACAGAAAACAAATGCAAGTGCACGAGCCGTGAAAAAAAAAAAAAACATAACAAATATCATGCTGGTCCAACTAAGCTCATCTGGTATACTCCCATTCCATCTAAAACGGCCTTCTTCATGTGAGCTGAGTAAAACTCTTCCTATCGATAAACTTGTGGCGGTGGCTTGGAACTGGCCGATCCCTAAAAGATGTTACCTTTGTGAGTCAGCAGATGGAATATAAGCACTTGTTTCAACATTATGAATATGTGTGCGAGGGTGGAGCTTTTTTCTTAGTAGTCTAGGGGTGGATTGGTGCACACCAAGGCATCTTTATAAAGCCATGACTGGCGTTCTAAGAAGAAAATACTTTCTTTTATCTTGTACAGTAGTGCCTTTTGCGATGGCTGGGTCATTTGGATGAAACTTAATCACCAGATTTTCAATGGTGAGGAACATAACACATGTAGCAATGAAACTTCCTGTCTCTTGTTTCCTTTGACATCAATTACAAGAATGTTTGATGTCTGTTCTTTTCCTTCTTTTTTGGAGTCCATAGCTGCCAACTCCTATATCTTTAGTCTTTCTGTTTTGGTTATTTGGCCTTTGGGCCTTCTTTGGCATTGGCTGGCTAGTTGTATACTGTTCATATACAAAAGGCTCTATTTTCTTTAAAAAGTGTATACACATACAAACTTGCATACAGATATATATATACATCAATCGAGGAAATAACATGTGCAAAGGAGCACTATTATCATCGGAAACTTAAATACATCAGAAGTATTGGCATTATTATCATCAGAAACTTAAATACAACAGAAGTATTGGCATAATGAAACAAACGAAAAATTCACTTATTTGAATATGTCAGAAATAAGCTTTAAACAAATAGTGGGAACTATATTGAAGGAAAAACTGCATTTCCAACATATTAAGATTTGAAACTGAAGAAATTTGAGGTAAACATGCGGGAATTATTCAGCAGTCTATTGAAACATGAAACAAAACAGAATAAATACATGAAGCTAATGCCTTCTATAAATTAAAAATAATGTTCACTACTACTAACCTGCTCAACAGTGGCGCGATCTGCTTTCTCAGTAGTTTTTGTTCTCCCAATGGCCATATCTCGAACACTTCCTCGAATTGCAGTTGTTACAGAATTCGACATGCCAACATTCATTCTTCCCTCCCACTCCTAGATCAATTACCCCATTAAAACACAAAAATAAAAATTTAAAGGAGTATATAAGAATTAAGAAGTAACCCTTATGCAAACACTAACAGTTCAATCAATCCACATTGCCTTTTCCAAGCAAGTTGTGGTGAGCAGACAAACAATTCAATGATAAATATATATATCACAAGGAATCTGGTTCTGCTTGCAATATAAGGGCTTTTATTTGATCAAAAATGTCAATACTGTCAAGAGTCAGTTCCTTATAATTTGAGCCTTGATTTTCCGATTCAAATTGTTTGAGGAGGATATTTTTCAATAATTTTTTGCCGAGTTATATTTGTCTAATCACCGTTATGCCACCATCTGGTAATTATTTCTCTGATAAGGAATGGTAAAAATTCATCTGTATTTAATCCGTATTTCCAACCAAGTATCCAAGGGACGGAGAATTCTTTCATTTAACGTGAAGAAGAGATAAAGTGTTTGTTGATTAATGGAATGATGATTTTTTGTATATATACTGTAGGATTCTTGGAATTCACGAGGAATGATTTCAAAAGAAGCTTTAACTACAACACTCAACATTTTGTTTAGGGTTTTCAGTAGTTCCAATTCAAATCGGTCACAGAAATTTAAAAAAAAAAACAAAAAACAAAATATTCCAGTAACATGATAATGGGACAAAATGGATAGAGACCTCTAGAGGTGAAGCTCGGACATGACTGGATAGCTTCTGGTGTCGGTTAGAGAGAGGTTGAAGCGTCGATGAGAGGGATCGAGCATGAACACCCCCATGAGCGTTTGGACGCCTCGAAGCGAACGAGAAAGCTCCATTCACCGTTTCAGTACCGTCTTTCGTGTCCAACCAATCGAGAGCGTCGCCGATCTCAGAGTCCGATGACCAGGAAATCTCTTCTTCATCGACTTCTTCCTCATCTTCTTCGTTTCGAAGTAGTATTTCTTCTCCCGGTTTTTCTTCTGAAAGAGACATCATGTTCGTCTTGATCTGTAGCTGCTGATATTAGTTTTGCTTCTCACTAGGGTTTCTCTATACTGACCCTTGAGTCGCGCGGCAACAGAACAAACGATTGCGGGAATTTGCAATAAAGGATAACCTGTTTGAGGTTTTGTACGAACGTCCGGGGACTATATGGCAATGAAACTTGTCGCCTCTAGTCTTATACCAAGAATACCCTTATAGATCTTATCTAACGATGTGACATTTTTATCATATTTATCGTATTCTACGGGTGATTGTAATTTTGGTTGTCAATGGATCGGATTACGATCAAATTCGATTCGAACCTAATTCGAAAAAAGTGAAGATTTAGTAAGAGATTTTTGATTTGATAATCTGATTCGATCCAATTTTAATAGGATCAAATTCGGATATAAGTTGATTTGATTCGATAAATCTGACCCGATTCTAGTTTTATGGATACATAAATATATAAAATATATATTACTAAATATACTTATGTACTTATATATATATATATATAGTATTATGTGACTATAAGTATTAAACATATAATTAAAAATAAATCAATCATTTAAGATACTTCTAAAAAAATTAAATACATTTTAAATTATATTTATTTTTATCTAATTTCTTACAACTATAAAATACAATTTAACAAAAATTTTGATAATTATTCGAATCCGATCCGAAACTAATCGGATTGGGTAAGGGACTTATGATTTGATTAAGTATAATCCAAATCGATCTGACTTTTAATTAAATCAAATTTAGATATACCCTGGTCCAGTCCGAATCCAATCCGTTGACAACCCTAATTGTAATTTGAGAGAATCCCGTTCCTTTTACATAAAAAATAAAAATAAAAAAATAAAAATTATAGTCAAACATTTAAAAAAAAAATAATCCAAATGCCTTGCACTCAATTTTCTTGGGAATTGCTTTCTCAATTCACAACAGGATCTCACCAAAATATGTCTAACTTTGCACGGCTAGCTTTTATCATCTCTAATAGGGTTGTCAATGTATCGGATCATGATCTGAGTTCGAACTAAGTTTGATCCAAAAAAAGTGGATTTAATAAGGGATTTTCAATCCGATGATTCGATCGATTTGACTTTAATCGAATTAAATTTAGACATAGATTGATTCATTTCAATAAGAGTCTGATCCGATTCCAAGTATAAATATATAAAATATATATTACGGTATACATATGTATGTACATATAATATTGGGTGACTACAAGTATTAAATATATAATTAAAAATAAATTATTACTTTAAAATACCTTTAAAAAAAATATCAAATTATATTTATTTTTATTTGATTTCTTATAATTGTAAAATAGGTTTACTGAAAAACCTGATAATTATTTGAATCCGATCTGAAACGGATCTAGTAAGGAATTTATGATTCGATAAAATATGATCCGACTCGATTCTGTTTTTAATTAAATCAAATTTGGATATGTCTTGATCCAGTCCAAATCCGATCCTTTGACAACCCTAGTCTCTAAGGAGTGGAAGCTTCACGTGTAAAAGTCGAGATTCTTAGGACCTCTTTGGCTTAGCTTCTTACAAATCAAAGGGCTTCAATGGGAAGGGATTTGAATCAAAGACGTGTTTGGAAAGAATGTCTGGTGTAAATAATTTTAGGCTTAGATGGATTTATGTCTTCTTTAATAATGTACAATTGAAATAAAAGGGTAATTTTATCATTTTAGAAGTTTCACTTAATTTAAACTATTGCTAAATGCTTTCTGCAAACACAGTTTTCAGAAGCAGTCCTCTTCACCCAAATAGACTTTGCGAAGAAACTCTTTCATCAGAAGAAGTTTTCAAAAGTATCACCAAATACCTAAACATCAGATAGGAAGTTCTTTTAGGTATAGGAATGGCTTATTGGCCCTTAGGAAGTTGCTTCAAACAGAGCCTAAGGGCATGCTTGGCATTGCTTCTTCGGGCCCTAGCTATAAGTGATTCTTGAGCCGAAAAGTGCTTCAAATAAAGAAATAAGCATTTGGTAGATCCAAATGAAAATCGATTCCATAAGAATCGCTTCCTCCAAGCGTTGATTTTTTTGAAGCTACTACTTTTTTACTTTTGAAATCACGTTTGCGAGAATCAATTTGAGGTTTTAATTAAATATGACTTACAGTCTTATAAGCCCCTTAAAACTTTTAAAATATCTATTTTACCCATGTTATATTCACGAACAAAACTCCTACTGAATATAGATTTCCTTCTCTACACTAGCCACAAACTTCTCACAAATCTAACTTAAAGCACTATTCAATAGTAAATTTTTTTTATTCCTATGAAACAGTTCTTATAAAAAGCTTCATAAGAATCAATTTTAAAAGAATCGCTTATCATTCCAATAAATAATGCCAACACGCCCTTGATAAAACCATGATTATTTTTTATTTTCCTTATGGCCTGAAAATAGAATATGGATACTTGTCAAAATTTAAAATTTAAAAACCTCCCTCAAGATATGCAGTAATTCTAAAAATCTCTCTTCACTTTTATGATAGAACTTTGTCCTCCTTGCATTGCAGGTTTGAATGGAGTTCATATTCACCTCCCTTGTGTTAAGTTATCTTCAGGTTGTATGACAAAGTGTTAGAGGTCTGCACATCTTTACACTCGTACCAAATAAAATTAATCACGGATTTTATGGTAGTTAAAAGAAAAGGAGAATATTAATAATAATAAAATATTAGTTTTACAAACGAGAAGTTTATAGCGCTGACATTTGTTAATTTGCTAATAGAGCAAATATATGACAGCATGGTAATACGGTGAGTGGTGGAGTATCCTATCAACTCAAGCAGTGATGAAAATGAAGATTTGATAAAAAAGTGATTTAAGGAAGATTGTGATTATGAAGATTAGATTGAAGAAATTTATAAATGTTTTGAATTTATTTTTAATTAAATATTAGAATTAGCTAATTTCTATATTTATCTTTGTCTCTTTTCTATTTAAATTCCTAATGGGATCTCTTTATAATCACCTAGATTTGTCAATATTTCTCCATGGTATCAAAGCAGACGATCGACCTGTAACCTTCTCATTACTTGATCATCATTTCCAATGGGCGACACTATTGTCGTCCACCGGATACTATTCCTCGTCGGGTTAGAATCTTCTTTCACTTTCTTCATTTTTTTTTTTGTCCCAAGTTTTTTTTTTGTTCGACAGGCGACACCATTACCGTCCGCCCAGCCATCCGACTTTACTTTTTGTAGTTCTTTATTATTTTTTTTAAGTAATTATCTTTTCATTATTAATCTAGTTTTTCAAGTCTCAAATCCATTGTCGGAATCTTTGTGGCTATCATTCAAATAAGATCGGAGGTGCCAGAATCCATTTATCAATGCATACGACATTTACTTATTTTTTCTTTTTTGTTAACATCTTTCATAGCTTATCTAAGGTTGCCCACCACTCCAGTCTCTGCATCATCCCATGCTTTGAAGCCTTTCTTGTTATCATGTTGATAGGATGAAGAGAGAGAAAAAAAATGTGAGAAAAAGAAGAAAAAAAAAAAGCACACTTGTTTGGTCCATAGAGGCCCACTTTATGACTCGTGATCCCTTTTGGCGAGACCAAACGCAATATTAAGATGATCCGATTTTAAGACCCGTGACCCCTTTGACAATGATCATAGGCAAGTTCATGGAACCATTGGCTTAAAGAGGCATTTTTTTAAGGCCCGTGACCCCATTGACAATGATCGTAGGTAAGTTCATGGAGTCACTAGCTCAAAGAGGCCCATTGTAATGACCTGAACCTTTTAAAATTATTTCTATTATTCGAATTATAGCGTATTTATATTTTATTTAATTATTTGTATATAGTTGTGCGCATTATGTATCATAAGAGTATTATTGTAATATAATTATCAAATTAGGGGTCTATTTGATATTATAAAAAGTTGCGTGTTGGGGATTATTAAGTATAAGTTTCTGATTTTGGGGGCTTTTCTGTGATTATATGGGAGTTGAGTACTTTATGAGACTTTTAGTTATGTATTTTAGTCTTGGGGGTTTATCTGTAATTAAAATAGAGTTAAGTACTTTTGAGGAACATTAA
>JAUPMG010122084.1:0-11728 GCA_031762675.1 Pachysandra terminalis | reverse complement strand
TGAAAAAATAATGTTTGGATATAAAATAATTTAATATTTTTAAATGAATGATTCAATAGTGTCTTAAGGTTTAAAAAAAAGTAAACAATGTCATCCTAGATTAGGTTTTTTACTTGAGTGATCATATATTTTGTATCTTAAAAATAAAATATCATCCTTGACAAATATTACGAATTTATATTTTAGTTAATATATATATATACACACACACTATTCCATGAGATATGAATATTTTTTAAGTTTTATTAGTTTATGTGATATATTATGACTTTTCTTTACACTTATTGAAGTTCCCGGCTTCCCTGTCACGTCCGAACATAATCAAAGAAGACCTACCCAAGCACCACCTTCTGATCATAAAGGTGAATATCCCATACAATCAAAGGAAAGTTTAAAAGAAAGAACTGAAAAGAAAGAACAAAGGTGAAAAGACAAGCAAAGACAAGTGCAGCATTTTTTTTTTTAAGTTTCCATGTGCCTGCGCACATAACGGTTGGTTTCCACGTTAATATATGTATTATATGTGTGGGTGTATCACATTAAAACAATGTCAATTTATCATACTTTTAGCTCATCTTTACATATAAGTGAGTCTCGTTTTATGTATCCATTATTTTCCTTGCGTATCCACTACTGTATCCATGATTTTTACAATGTATTCACACGTATCCAATACGTATCTTGATACGTATCCTTTTTTGGGCCGACCGATACACTACCTCGATACAATATTTTAAACCATGTTTATACATTACTTGTATAATCTTCATTGACATATTAGTATATACTTCTATTGCCTATATTATCTTCATGGCTTTATTTGCAATAGTTTAAATTGATAATAAAAAATAACTTTTCACCCAAGTTATAAGCAGGTCTAACCTAGGCATTTTGACAACTACAAAAGAAAATATATTTTATACACAAGATATGTTAAGCAAATATTCATTTTACATAAAATTTATACTTTTTATAAACTATATGAATATGTTGAAAAGGGATCACCATACCCATCCTTACTCCCAAGGTATATGTAAATTTGGACTTTCGAAGAAGGTGGACACCTATAGGGTGAAGATAGGGCTAGGGGGAAAACGGCCCTAAACCCAAGCCATTGCCATCCCTAGCATAAGTTGAATATTTTATCAAACAACACTATGGAAGCACCTCTCCAATTAAGTCATCCAACCTCATCAATGTCTACATCAAATGAGTAACTGATCCAAGAAAATAGAAATAATCATCCTTAAAGAATTTTGTAGCTCTCAAGCTTATTACTATCCCATCCCTATTCCCATTCTTTACATGTATTTAGTTTTAATTTGAGTTAATTTAAAACCTTTTAATTCTATCGCACCACATTATAGGTCCCCCTCTATTCATTCTCTAGATCAATCCACCAATACTATTTTTGAAAATAGCATACACCAAGCAACCTCTTCTGAAATATGATTTATCATAACGTCCATTTTTTTTCCGATTAATAATTCGTCAATCCGTTACAAAAATATGAAAACTCAACGTTGAGATTTTATTTAAGACTATTGTTTTAAAAACCCAATGGCTTCACCACCAGCTGTTCTCATGACAGTTTAGCACTCCCTTGAACATGTCTACCAGGGACACACACATAAACCTGAAAATTGTACAAGGGCCATTGCAAGATATCAGCATATCATATGAACTCAGAAATCAATACTCAGACCCAAAAAAAAAAAGTAAAACTGAAAATTGTGTTAAAACCCAGACCACTCATCAAACAAAAAAGGAGCAGATTCACTTATATAAAAAGGTTCAACACTGGGGTCAATCATCCAAACCATGCATACCAGTAGATTTATTAATTAACAGAATAGGAAAAAAATTAGGTGAAATAATAATTAGATGACCATTTTTCTTTTTCCTTTTTTTGAATGATATTATAAATAAATATACAAACTAATCTAAAACATTAAATTAAAATAAAATGCATATAAGTAGATGAAAGAGTTACAACTTAGTCTAGTTTAACCCCAAACCCGACATTGACTCAATATGATTGCATGTCATATTATCACAAAGAAACAAAAAAGGACAAGCTAAAATAAGAGAGCCAATTCGACCTAGGGTTTAACCCAGTCAAGAGTAGATACCTAGACAACCCTCTACTCTAGTCTGGGTTTTAAAACACAATTCTACCTATACAACTCTTAGTAAAATTATATACTCATTGTTTTATAGTAACAGAATTGGCCCAACACCAGCCATTTAGAGACCCTGATAGTACCCAGGTAACATCCCATCCAGTCCAACCATCCCATCCAGTCCAGGTTTCAAACAATGACTCAAATCATATGCTCAACCTATTTTACCAAAAAGAATCTATCTATTAATAAGACCACTCATCTTTTGCAATTATAGATTTTGTAGTGACACAATTGTTTTTAATCCATACCATGAATTCAACATGAAACTCATCTATGTATTAAGCTACAAAATCTCTGTTCATCCACAAGGGAGGAAAAAACAACAAAATCTCTGTTTACGGCAACAGTGTATTTAGATCTTTTACTTGAAATGCATCTCTTAAAATTGAAAAATCTTCTGAAAAAATTCAGAAGTACAGATTAAAAATAAATCAAGAATTTATAGCTCTGATCAACTTAAAATGGATAAGAACAAACCCAACAATGGTCAAGACTAACAAGCCTAAAGTCAACCAAAAGCTTGACAAACTACCCCAAATCGACTATCATAGCACAATTAATATAGGAGCAGCGCTATATAAGCAAATATATTTCAAGGCAGCAAGAAAATGTTAACCTGGAATGCGGCATACAGAACAAACTGCGTATCACTGCTGGTCAGACTAGATCATATTAACAAATTCCAGAAACAAGAAGAACTCAGAGGACATCACAACTAGTCAGGCTATACACGATTACTGTATCTTCAAATAAGAACACTGCATAGTATATGGTCCAAGCATAACTAGAAATAGTGATGTTCTGTATGGAAAGAAGAAGACCTACCCAATCAATGTGTAAGTAGCAATTTCCTAGGCAGAAAAGCAAAATCTATGTTACATAGATTCTGCAAGCCCCTCTCCGAATCATGTGTCCATACGTGTGGACACAGATTCAGGACACAGCATGATTCGGCTGTTTGCCAAATCCAAGAAAAAAAAAAGGAAAAAAGAATAAGAAGAAGTTGCTTAATCCCAGAAAAGTAAAGAAAAAAAATAAAGGAAGAAGAAGAAGAAGAAAAAGCCCTAAACCCTAAAGAGAATAGTAGGGGAGGAGAGTAGAAGAGCATACCTATTTGGTTCGTCTTCCCGCATTTCCCTTCTTCGGCGGCATTCCATCTTCGGCAACTTTATCTCTAGGACTAAAGAATCGGCAACTTCTTTAGCTTGCTGATCTTATTTAAGAAGCAAGCTGTAGATCAAAAGACAAACAGCCTCCTTAAAATCCATTAACAAATATATTTTTATCGATTTAACTTTCTGTATATAAAAATTATTAACATTTATTTATTAACGTTGTTTTTATAATAACAAAAAGTATACTCGTAATTGGTTTTTGACAGATTAAGATGGAGGAACAGGATTCTTGTTGCCAACCCCAACTAATTAGAATAAGGCATACAAAGATGATAATGACCTATAATAACAAAAGTAGCTCTAATGGGATTGTAAAATATAATATCTAAATATTAAATTATCTAAATTTATATATTGTACCAGGAAAATAGTAATTTATAATTTAATATTTTAAAATATTCTCATTATTAATTATTGTATTCTTATGTTATGTTATATCTAACTACATAATAATATAAATATTATTTAAATATATTCTGAGACCCTATACCTATGCAACATACTCGTGTGATATTGTTTGTGATTGGTTTCTTTTATCATGAGGTGATATAGATTTATTTAATTAAATTTAAAAGTAAAATAAAGATTTGAATCTATAGCCATATCGTCGAATCCTATTTTTTAGGATTTGCCGAATCTTACACCTCGTTGTCGGACTCTAACACACATACCTGTACCTATGCAGCATAGAGCAAAATTATCTAGTACATCATTTTATGCTGAATCCTAATTTATTAATATTCTGCTGCTGGAAGAGACAAGTTCTTATATCTGGAGAGAAAATCATGCTTAAATAAAAAACACAAGAATAACCCGATCAAGAACCAATGTAGATTACTGCATCACATTAGGTGAATCATAATAAAGATCAATTAGATTACCCACTGATGTGGTCTTGAAAGTGCCTTTTAATCAAAGTCAGAAAATCCATAAAATTAAACAAATAAACAGGGAAGCGGGCCTGAAAATAAATAGAAATTTGTAAACACATTTCATGAAAACCATACTGGACACAACATTACCAGAAAGGAACTTATAATGTAATGTACTCAACTTCAGGAAAAAGCTGTAGTCATTCAACTACGAAGAAACAGGATCAAGCACAAAAATCCACAATAAAATAGAGTTACCCCGCATTGGGAATAACAAATATCTCAGACCAAAAAGAAAGAACTTGAATTTCCATCATCCACCATTATTACAGAGGTGTTTAGTGATTCTCAAAGGAATTTCCTCAGCGGCCTACCAGCATCCTCATCTTGCATATGCTGTCAGCAAAATCACAAAAAGTCTTTAAGAGAACTGCAGTCTAAAATCAAGAAACATTTACAACTGGAACTGGACACCTTTGACCTTACACGTTGCAGAATAAAATTCCTTTTGCTGAATGTAAAGAACGAAATAACTCGTACAAATGCCAAACAGGAACTAAAGAAAAAAAAGGCTTTCTACATGAAACAGTCGTACACTATTCCGAAGAATCCTTATTTCTTTATAAACTCAACTAGAAGACCAAATGCCAAGATGTTAAATGCATTCAAGTAATGCAAGGGCAAATACTCGAAGGTTGGACACTTAAGGCATCAATGTCCCGCAAGATAACTCATTCTGTATTTTCATCACTTTTTGTTGAGAAGTTAAATTTATTGGCTGAAGAAAAAAAAAAGAATATGTTCAATAGAAATAACTGGAAATGGATTGAAGTATCATAATTCAAAGAATTACAGTTCATTCAATTAGAAATCTATAGAATTACAATAATTTTGTATGATTTCCTCTATGACTGTATGGAAATCAATATCAAACAGTCACCAAGGAATTGTATCAAACATATAATAGTAATTGCAGCCAGTGATGGAGGCTAATAGGCGGTGATGGTGAAGGTAGCCAGTGGCAGCTGGTGTTAGCAATAGCCAATGAGCGGTAGTGGCAGAAACAGCATATGGCAGTGGTAGTGTTGGTGGCAACCACATAGGAGGGGCCTATGGGTGGTAGGTGGCAAGTACCAAGTAGTGGGAAAGATGATGATGGTTATGGATATAAAAAAATGGAGGAAGAAATGAATGGTATAACAACGTTGAATTGTCAATCATGAATTCAAAATAACACCCCGTCACCCTAATATTTGAATCTTTGATTTTATATTTGAAATGAATTCCATGAAATAAAGAAATATATTCTAATTCTAATTACGAATCTGCTTGTTATACTTGTCTGTCACCTAAATGTTTGGCTAGACAACAAAATATATAATATAAATACTTTATAAAAGAATATTTTACAAGTAATAACAAACATATTAAATTTAGATTATGCAAATAATAATCTAAAATAATTATAATTAATTAATTACTAGTGATAAATTAATATAAAATAATATATTATAGTAACTAGAACTACACAATATACAATCTACAATAACAAAAACCCAACCAAATTTTAATTATAACATATAACTAGATTACTAATATGTTGAGTAATAATTTACAAAAACAAAAAAAAAAATACAAATTAATATAAACTATATATATAAATATATAATGGTATAACTTACATAACTAATTATGCCAACCCAATAATATGCAATTATACTTGCTAATATAAAAATGTAACCTATAAAGAATATGCCTACATATTTGTGGTCTATATTTCGGATCTGCCCTCTATTGTATCATTGATCGAGAAGCTTCAAAGATTTTTTTTGTGGTGTGCTTTGGAGGGGGAGCATAAGTTTCATTAATTGAATTGGAAATCAGTTTGTAAACCTCGTGAACTCTTAACGGTTTAGGTTTTAGATACCTTCAGGACTTTTTTTATGAATAACAAAGATATTTTCATTAGAAGAAAAGGGGAAGTGCACAAATACGAAAAGAAAAAAACAAAGGTAGGACTCACTCAAATTGAGGGGAGCTACCCAAAGAACCAAAACGGAAGCAACAATGTACAAGAAACAAGGAAAATAAAAAAAAGAAATACATCAGTCTGGGACCACAATCGAAAATTCCAATGTCACCATATCCGAGAATAAAGACTCTCACTGCTAACCTCTTTTTTTTTTTTTTTGATAATTCTCACTGCTAACCTCTTAGCCAACCCATCTGCAAATCCATTGGGTGACCTGGGCACAGAGGGAGAATGAGATATTCAACTCATTTGAAAACCCATTTGACAAACATTGAACAGCCTAACGAAATGGACAAGTCTCCAAAAGCGTGATCGATAGGTCTTGAACCAAGATACAAGAGCTTATACGTTTCCTCCACCTGCAAATCAGAGAAAAACTAGGGATCTCGCCTCCAACAAACCAGTCACTAGTGCACAAAAGTTACCAATGGGTTTCGAGAAAGCATGTAATATATCTCCCAAACAATCCATGAATATTCATATAAAAAAATGATCTCTGAATATACCTCAAACTCTAGATGAACCAGGATTGCCAAGAGAATACCCATCAAAATGCAGCTTAATCACCCCTTATTAAGAAGTTTTTAAGCCGAAGAACATCTTGCGAACTTCGGTGAAAGTAAGGCTATCATTAATCATTACCCACCCTATAAATGCCTCAGACATTGAAAGACCACAGTAATTCTGGAGTAGTGCAAACCCACGATGCAAATTGCAACCAAAGTAAAAACTAAATCTATTAATGATTTGCTCCTATAACTCATATCCTCAAAGATCATTCCATTTCTCTCAACCATAGAGACCATAAAATGGCAAAAAAATAGGCAAAGGTACATTGATTTTCCCCTCTTCTCAAGGCAGGGGAACCTCCACTGACCAAATAAATCTAGAATATCTGACAACCGGATGACTATGCTACTATTTTATTTAGGAGATCTTATGGTGTTAGTTTGTGGAAGGCCATTTCTAGCACATTTACTCAATTTGCAAAAAGTATTCATTTCTCTGTAATGAGGCCATGGTAAGGTTTGTTCCTTTCAAACTCTTCTTCAGTTGAGAGAAAATTTTAGTTCACCTAAGTTGATTTGGATATCTCCCATTCCTTCCACAGTTGTAGTTTTTATGTAAAGTTGTAAACCTCTTTGCTGATAAGAATGATTGATCACTTTGTATATAGAAACTGGTCTATCCTTAAAACGGTGTGTTATGTGCAAGGCTGACTTAGAATCAGTTGCACACCTGGTTCATTGTGATGTGGCATTTAGGTAGCGGTGTTTCTTCTTAAAGAAGTTAAAAATTTATTGGGTGCAACCACTGAATATTGCAGACATTCTTTTCTTCTTGAGGGTAGAGTGGTAGGAGCATATGGGTGTTGTTCTACAACATGTCTTTCTGTGATTTGCTGGACAATATGGAAAATTAGGAACAGCCATATCTTTGTGGGTATTGAGAATAACTTAGGAGAGCACTCTCTTTTCTCTTCCAAGGGATTCTTCTGTAGTTTAGAGATCTTATGTTCTCCATCTTGTAAATGATTGGAACGCTTTCTGGTTTTGTAATTAGCTTTGTATGGCTGGCTTTTTATTTGCTAGCCCATTTATATACCCTACATGTACATAGGGCTTGGCCCTCTCGCTTTTTCAGATATAACGAATATATAGATTAAACTTTTACTAATATATATTAGAGAGAGAGAGAGAGAGAGAATTATCCATAAATTTTGTTGCGTACAACTGCATATTATATAATTCTAAGTTGTACGAAATGTACACGCTCAGCTAATGAGTTAGCAGAGAAACTTACTAAGAGGGGGATGAAAAGAGAATCTCTCTATTCTAGACCTTTGCAAGATCATATTTTGGAGGGAGAAGGTGATCATTAGTCTTTTGGCCATGTTTCTCGTTTTTGGGTGTATAAGCTGGTGTAGTCCATAGTTGTTTCATTTTTTCTAATATTTTTTGATGCAGGGGAATGTAGCACAGCTTTTTTGTCTGGTTTTTCCTAGCATACTCGCTGGTCTAAGACAAGGAGTATACCCACACTTGCACATACATTTTTCATACATCATTGTAAAATATAATACCGTTAAACATCAAAAATAATGTAGCATAAAATGTCATATAGATATATTATAAGTTAACATAAATTATTAAATAACTATAGAAACCACAACAAAACCTAGTGGGCATCTAGTTCTAGCTCACCTAGACCAGGCCTTGAAAAGGATACCTAAATTCCTAGGCAAGTGCCTTTAATAACACTGATCCCAAACCCAATTTACCCAAATTATTTCAATCATTCAAATGGGAAATACTTAGGACTTTTTTGATATTCAAAATCAAATTAAACGAGTCTATAGCACCTTTACAAAAAAAAAAAAAAAATGCCCCATTATCAAAACTGAAATTTCAAATATTAATTTCAGCCAATTAACATATTTTACGAGCAGACTTTGATCTAAACACACAGAGAAGGAAATTTTTCAAAAAAATATATAAAACTCTACAATTAAAACCTGATTTCCCCGAAATGTGTTTTCACAGGCAACAGGCAACAGGCAACAGAAACCTAACTTGCTGATTCAGAACAATCTTATTACTAATGCAATTACAGAGGACGAAATAAGAAACTCAATCAACAAACAGAAGCTACCCCATATGAAAGAGGTATGTTTCAGAGATTAAACAAACAGACTAAATTAGGGTATGAAATGATCCAAAAATTATCAGATTTTAGTGTTATTAAAGAACATTCAAGTCAAATAGCAAGCAAGCAGGACCATATCATGGAGAGATTCAAGATGAATCTGACAATAATAATGATAAAAATAAATAAGTAACTAGGGTCCGAATAGTGATTACGAATTCTTTGACGATGCCCCTGTAGACTAGAACAGGAAGGGCAATGCCGAAGATGCCAACGAGTGCGAAATTGCGCCGAGTCCAACGAAAGTTGTGTTCAAGGTTTTCCCTTGCAGAGTTCCAGTCCTCTATAAACCTGTTCTTGTTCACTTCCATTCCTCCCCCCCTCTCTGCTCTCTTTCTCTCCTCTCTGTTGCTTTGCTTTGCTTTGCCCTTCTCTACGCTTTCTCTCTCTCTCTCTCTCTCTCTCTCCTCCCTTTTTATATCTACGTCCATTGTAGTCTTGAAGGTTGTTTGGTTCTAATACCCGACAGAACCGAACCGTTTAAAATATTTTGGTTCAGGTTTATAGACTCGGATTATAATTGGGTTCGGTTCTGGCTCTGTAAAGGTGACCCGCTAAGTATTGGGAATATGCTGGAATATACAAGGTTTAAAGTCTCGGGATCGAGGACCGGACAGAACCCAGCCGATCCTGATCCGGATGGACGATACCGTCCAGCCCGATCTGGTACAAAATTTGTACTATCATTTTTTTTTAATTTAAACTTTTTTTGGATCTGTCAGACCGGTCCAGACCATTACCTATCTGGACTGTCTAATTTATAATTTAAAGAAAATACAAAAAAAAAGGCGGATCGTTTGTACTGATGTACCAGTCATCGGATCGGTTGTATCGACCGATCCGTACCAGTTGTACTGGAAGGTCCGTACCGATATCAGTTATACCGGTTCGATTTAGAGCATAGTTTTAAATTTCGGAAATTTCAATAATTTCGTAGACTCCAACAAAAACAAAAATTTCAAAATTCCGAATATTTTTGCGAAATTTTGGACAAAAGCCATTTTAAGAATAAAAAAATTGAACGAAATTAGGTTTTGAAATTTCATGAAATTTCGATCGATTTCAAACCAAAATTTCGGATATTTTATTTTTTATTTAAAATATTTTAATATACTCAAATTCAGTCAATTTCTTTTTCTTTTTTTAGTATGTACAAATTGTAACTTCTTGCCACGAACCAAACCTGGAAATCTCAATGGAGTCCCCAAGTTTAAGTTGTAACTCTCACCCCATGTCCTTATAGGAGTGGATAAGCAATACATAACCAAAATCAATGAATGAACTAGGATATTATATAAGATAAAGTTATATAAAAGTAATATTATTAAGATAATATCGATCACAAAACATCCTTCAAACAGAAAATCGCTGAAAGAAAATATAACTAGTCTCATTATTCAAATCAATCCTTATTAACTACTGAAAACCAAATAAGTATTAAATTACAGCAAAGAAACTCAACTACAAGTTCTACTAAAATCGTATCAAGTAAAACCCTAATAACAACTAATATCTTCAAAACATGTTTGTCATTCACCTTGGTCATCGTGGTCCTTATATCCATCATCTATAGGTCCTGAAATAAGTTGTGCTCGAAAGCGTAAGCTACACTAGCTTTGTAAGTAAACAAGTTTAACAATATTTAAGATTGAAGTAGAGACAATGCCACTCTTCAATGGTAGTTCATATAAATAATAAACAAGTGAATCATATAATATGTAGTGAATACGCAATTAATATGTGATGTGTGATCAATAGACAATAATGATATGAATAAAGTAAATGATGTAATACGATGTGCTATACAATGCAATATGCTGGTTCAATTATTAATGCATGATGTGCACCTGGCAAGTGTAATCATCACATGTGATTTAAGACAATCAATCTAATATACAATATGTATGTTGTATAATATTTGTTTAGTATATGTTTCACACCAGATCAAACCTCAGGTTAAACTAGATGAAAATCATCTCTTGGATACACGGCCAGAATAAGGGGGTTATTGTAGTGACCTAAACTCAATAAGAGGATTTTCTCTCTTTATTTATTTCTTTTAAATTAGTGTTTAATTGGAATATGTTTATATAGTTTAATGAACTAATTAGACATAGGGGTGTTACAGCAACATAACATTTAAAGCTAAGGGCCCTTGTGTTAATAACTAATTAGTGGCGTAAAATTATTCTTTGCAATCTTTGATTCAGTTCACACAGACGAACTATGCGTTGAACAAGTCACTCAACGTGGCCTTAAACGAGGTGCTCATGGGAGAGAATTAGGGAGACAACTCCTTATAGCCCTAACCCATTCCATTCGTTGGATTCACATATTCATATCTTGATTGAGTGAGAAAGAAGAGAGACTGAGAGATTTAGAAAAAAACTAAAAGAGGAAGAGAAGAAACTGAACCTAGAATAGTATTGCAGAGAATAAGGGAAGAAGGAGAGGATAGCAAGAGAAGGATAGAGGAGAAATCTTACCAGAAGTTCTACATTCCTACTTTAATTCTATTTGAGAAAGGTAAGTTACTTATCCTGATTGATTCCATTGTATGCCATGATATTTGTTGGAATTCTAAGAATAAATGTATGTGCATCATGTGAATTGGGATTTCAATGCCTAGTGTGTAAGTTGTTGTTTGTCAATGAGTGATGTAATGGTTTCCAACCTAAGATGTCAGGTATGATTCATGTGAGTTTTAGATTTGAATTACAATGGAAAACATCATAAGAAAAGTAAGAACGAACCTAT
>JAUPMG010122074.1:0-11729 GCA_031762675.1 Pachysandra terminalis | reverse complement strand
TAATTTCATTAAAGAATAGCAGATATACCTCTTGATAGGCCGAAGTGATGGTGATAACGCAGGAAGATTAGAGGGTTCGATTAGGTTTTGCAGAGGGGGGAATCAATGATGTTTATGAAGGATTGAATACAACGGCGACGATGACAGACGGCAACGACAACGGAGAAGGCAGACGTAGATCAAGAAGGTGGGAGCAAGAAAGAGAAAGAGAAGGGGAAAAAGAAGGTGGATTGTTGGGGGTAAAAAAATAACCAATTGTCAGCGGTTTTTAAAAACCGCTACCAATGAATCCTATATCGGTGGTCTAAATAAGATCGTCGACTATTGACCAGAGTGTTATCGGCGGTTCATTAAAAACTGCCGAGCTATATAAACCCTTGCTCGACGGTTATTATAAACCGCCGATCTATATGAACACTTTCTCGGCGGTCTACATAGAACTGCCGAGAAATGGTAAATTTCTCCGGCGAATTATCCCTCGCCAAAGGCTATTCTGCATGCTAAATGGGTTTCTCGGTGGTTTAATAAAAACCACCGAGATAACAACATTGGACGGCGGTTTTATTAAACCGCTGGTAAATGACGCCTGTAAAAACCCCCTTTTTGTAGTGCTAGTGGAAGAAGAGGTAATGTGAGTACAGGTTCAACCAGAGCCAACACTCAAGATCAACATCTTTCTGGAGTTTATCATGCCCTAGGGGAGATGGTTGCAATGATGCACCAACAAGCTTAGACGAGGATCACTCGACAACAAACCGAAGTACAATGGAATGTCCACAGAATTGAGAAGTTTAAGAAGTTGGACCGATTGTCTTCAAAGGCACTACCGACCTATTGGAGGGACACACGTGGATCGATTCCTTAGAGCACATCTTCGAGGTAATGGAGGTGAATGAACCAGAGAAGGTTCGTTTCGCTGCCTTCATGCTAGAAGGAGAAGCAAAAAGATGGTGGAAAGCAATGATGGAAATCATGAACATCCAAACCTAGATACAATTCAAGGTACAATTTTATTTAGAGTACTTTCCTACGACTGTTAGGAAAGAGAAGGAATTGGAGTTGAGTTTTAGTATTTTGACCTAAGAGAAGGGTTGTTTGCCTAAAACCCTCCTTCTCCTAGGGATCTAGACCTTTTTATTTGTACTATGTGGAACCCTAAACACTAGACCATTATATTTGACATGCATGAGGTAAAACCAAACCCTAAGTGAAGGGAAAAAGGTAAAAAACCCTAAATCTCTACCTAAGACCAAATGGAAATGATATTGGATCATAATTGGACCTTCCTGGGGGTTCAAACCTAACTCCCAACGAAATTTCAGCCTCAACAGACATTTCCTGTACTTCGGCGCACTAATTGGCGCACCGAAGAGGTTGCCGAATCTCAGAGACCAAATAAGGCTCTCGGGAATTATCGCCGAAGGGATTTAGGAGCACTGAATAGGTCGCCGAAGCCTCCTTAGGCGAGCCTAAGTGGTTGCCGAAAGATAAAGTGACCAAACCAACTTGACTTCTCGTTTATCGAGACCCATTTGGACCAAACCCCGAGGTGCCAATCCATTTGGCACACTTTCAACTATTTAGGCGCACCGAAAGGTTGCAAACGACCCCGCCGAACCACTCCGCAGGTCCAATTGGAGTGATTCCAATGGGAGCGTGTGTATCTTGACTAGTTACACGTGTCTAGCCTATTTCCGGGTTAGTTAGACCTCTTGTGTAAAATTCAACCCCTCTACCTGGAAATTAAGACTTCATAGTTTGGCCAAGCAATAGGAGGTTTTGGAGAAATGGGTAAGCATACCCCAAAACCTATCTATTAGCTTAGTAGTATCATAATACATATGTTGAGATGTAATTGAATGATGAAATGCTTCAATTTCTTGCTAAATTGTGAGTTTGGGCAAGATAAGTTGCCTTAATAATTATATGATGAAAATGGAATTGGTTTAGGCACTCAGTTGCCTGTTGTGAAAGCATACGAAAAAATGGATCACGTTGATGAATCCAAATGAATAGTGTTGATGAGGAATTGGGGCCAACGTGCCCAACTCACCTCATTTGTTAACTGTAGAACTGTATTGCATTTAGTTTCCTATAAGTATTAATTAGAAAGAATTGTAGTTAGAACTTGAATTGTTATATATTCATTTATACTCTTATTAAGTTAGGTACTATAGTGCTTAGTAAGTTAGATTATGTACTTCATTGTTCTTAGTAAGTTAGTTATGGGACTGTGCCCATTTGATTGATTGCGTGAATATAGGCCTATGAATTCTTGAATGTTGCATTTAATAAAGGATGTGAATTGAATGTTGAATATGGACTTTTCGGGTGTGATAGCCTGGTCTTATACCCCTCATGATACAAATGGTATGGACTGACATCTGGGATATTGACTTGATAACCATTTAGTCCTACGATCGGACACCATGATCGGACCAAGCTGAAAGTGAACCCACATAGGGAACCTCATCAGTCTTGCAGAGAGATATTGCCCAAGGATACGCATGTTTGTGTAAGCTTGGAAGATGGTATGCTACCCCAAAGATCCGCACGTTGGTGTAACCTTGGAAGCCAGCTAGGCCATGTATATATAGATACCCTCTGTTGGGTTGTGAAGATGTATGAACCCCTGAGAGATATCGCAGGTGGCTGCAAGTCTTAGCAGAATGGCCCGTGATAAAAAAATAAGTTGGGGGATTGTGCCTCTTAGGTTGAAAGCCCTTAAAACTATGTGGTGCCCATAGAATGGTCCTATCCCTTAGTCTGTTCATACGGGGGATGTATTCAGATTGCTGGGACATCCTGGAGCGCATTCAGGTTGCTGGGACACCCTGAATAGAGATCGAGATCACGTGGGATCATACGATATTTCACAACTTAGACAGCTTAACATTTCTCTTGCATTGCACGTCTGTGTTGATATTATTGCGAGTGCCACTTTTATGAAGCACTTGGCCTAATTCTCATACTTTGAAATCAATGCATGTAGTGTAGGATCACACACCACTTAGTAATACTCTGTGAGGATGGCAGAGAATTATTACTGGGTGACACAACTATACACTTCACACACATCTTATATTTATCATAGAACTGTACACATCTGCACTTTTCTCAAATATTGGAACATGAATGAATGCCTTCCATCGAAGGTTTGCTCATCCGGGCATCCAGCTTATGGATGTTATTTAATATTTCAAGTTCATGAGCTTAGTCGCGACACGAGAAGACTCGGATTGGGTAGCGTACTCTGGTAGTATACTTGGTCTAGTTAGAAGTAGATTTTACATTATTTGAATTTGCTAGTTTTTTATATCTTTAGTAGTTGCTAATATCTTACTAGAACTATTAAATCTTCCATTTATGTCTGTCGATCAACCTCCATAGTGATATGGGTGAAGGTCGCAACTTAATCCGATAATTTTGAATTTTTGGGTTGGTTCGTGACACATTCCTGGAGCAAGATGTCTTTTCAAACCATCCCCCCCATGTAGGGCCATTTTCAAGTTACGATATTCCATGTGTACATCACGGTTTTAAGGGGCTTCGACCTAGAGGGAACAATTCCCCCACTTATTTCTGATCAAGGGTAATACTCTATGGTTTCACCAATGGGAACTATCCTCAAGGAATCTTACATTTTAAACAACTAACAGAAGGGTATATGATTCACATATTGGGCATCACCATGTGAACTTTCCCTCACCTTTCATCTTTCCACAAGTATTTGGGATCATCACCATGGATATATCCCTAACCAAGGTAGAACAATATATCATCCAACCAAGGGACAACAATTGTAAATAATAAGTCAATGGTCTCATGTGTAATCTAATCCCTTGCAAAGTATAGGGTATTAGGCAACGTTATAACAGCAGAGTAGTTCATAATGCATCACATAGATTCAGGTCCTTTAACTAGCACAAACAATAATTCATAAGCATATATATTCACATCAGCATAAACAAGAGCACAATTTCATGATTCTAGACTAATAAGGCATAAGATCACATATTAGGTTGGAATGTTCATACAAACACAATAATCGTGATATAAGTAGTATAAATATGCATAACCATTGATAGTAAGGTATTACACTCATATATAACACTAATTAGCACATAATCACATACATGGTGGTAATAAATAGTCAATGAGTTATTTAGTCAATTTCTATACCTAGACACGCATAAAAAGAGGGTGTGACACTGCTAGAAAGGTCTAAAGTCTGGTCTCTTATGTGTTTCAAAATCTCATCTTCCTAAGCTATGGCATTAGTTGGCTAGAGCTTGATTAGAAGGGTCTGAATTTGTTAGGCATGTATTTAGGATCTAAAAACATGGTAGATCAGTTAAATTAGGTCCATCTTAGGTGTCATAAGTTTCAAGGTTTAAAAACAATCATTTTCGCCTTCGGCATACTCCTCGGTGTACACTCGGTGAGGTCTCGGCTTACTCTCGGCATACCTCATGGTCGCCGAGGGGTTCAGTAAGGGATGTTATGGGTTTTCTGGGTTTTGGTCTCAAGGACAGGCTTGGGGTACTCTAGGTACACCGAGTTTGGTCTCGGTGTACTATCCAGGGGCTTAAAATGCCTACTGTGACACTCGGTATGCCAATTTTGGGCTCAGTGTACAAACCAGGGGCCAATAACTCACACTAGAGGGCTCAGCTTGGTCTCGGTGTACCGAGTTGGTACGCCGAAGCAAGTTTTGGGTGATTTTGAATTGGAATTTCTCCCATAGGGTTCTTTTAAGTTAAAGAAGCTTCGAAAACTAGTTTTAGGTCCTCGAATTAAACCTATACAGTTTATCAAAGGGTTCTTGGGCTTCAAGTTGGTTATTTTCTGGGTTTGATCTCTTTATTTGTGCATGTATGTGTACAGTGGTTTGGTTTATCAATAGTTGCAGGTTTTATTAATAAGATCTTGGGAAAGGGGTAGCACAATCAACCATAGCTTTCCTATGGTCATAACATTAGTATAGAAGTAAATACACAAGACATAGAAAGAGAACTTACATAGGTGTGCGGTAGATTTCTCCTAGGGTTTCTTCTTCTTGTTCTTTGTATTTTCTGGGTTTCTCTTCTCATTCTAGTGCTTTTCCACAAAATTGGAAATCTTTAGGATGGTTTGAATCTCTAAGTTACTTTCTTATTTATAAGGATCTTGAGGTATTGGTTTCTAATTAGGAGTTGCTAAATTTGGGGAAATCTGGATTTCTAATACTTCTAGGTTCCTAGTTCTAAAGTTGTTTATTAAATTGTAAAGCTTCTAGAGGATTTTTAGTATTCCTATTTGATTTATACTAGACTTAGGATCATTTATCAACATTCTTATTATTACATATCTAAATCTCTATTTTCTATTTTAGGCCTAATCAACAAGTCAAATTGCTGACCAAGTCAAACTGTTGGCTTATAAACTTAATTTTAATTAAGCAAATTCAAAATTTTGCTTAGTTATGATGAGGTTTAGTTTTATTTTAAATGGTGGATATTTATTATCAGCATTTCTTTCGTTTATTAATTAGGGTATTTACCAAATTGCTATTTTACCCTTTGGTTTTTAGTTAATTATTTTAAGGATTTTCAAGTTCTCACAATCTACCCACCTTAGAACAATTTCATTCTCGAAATTCATCTAGGTGATCTGTTAATTTGGTGTTCTAATTTTTCGAAAAGTGATTTAAAATTTGAAATCAAACTAATTTCTAGAAAGTTTTCAGATAAGGTTAAGTTTTTGACTTAGGATTGTAAACAAACAACAATCATCATATTAAGGAAACAGTGAACATAGTCGTTCATAAAAGGTTTGAAACATTACATCAAAAGAAACTTTATATACACAATACAACAAAAGGGACAGTGATACAACATTACAAAACATCAGGATTTTTAAGATAATACACTAAGAAAACAACTAAAAAAAAACAACATCCAAGACTATCTAGAAGGTGTTAGAGTCTTCAGAAGAAGATGATGATGATGACTATGGTGCTATGGCAGCAATCGGTGGAACGATATCACCAGCCTTGCCACTACCAAAGAAGTTATAGAGGAACTGACAAGTCTTATCCACTCTTTCGGCGTTTGGACTTTTTGTCTCGATTCTTTCTCAGCTCTTCCCGGTTATTTCTCATCTCGGTGGTGAGGTTCTTCCGGGCCTGAATGCTTGTACACTCAAGAGCTGCAAGATGCGCATCCAAATCCTTGTTCCTCCGGGTATAGTGATGGCTAGAGGAACCGATTGGAGATGTGGAGGTAGAGGCTGTAGGATCAAAAGATGAAGCTCTAGGGGGCTGCTCCAGCTAAGTCTAAAGCTCAGGATGGTCTCCATGCTCTGGCTCGGGCTGCTACTTAGGTTGTTGCTCGGGTTGCTGTTCTTCGCTTTGTTGTTCCTCTTCTTCTTCATCCTCTTTTCCAAGATGGTATAGTCGTACCTGCTGTGGTGGAGGGTATCTAGAAAGTCCCATCAAAGTAAGTTGTGTCTGGCTGAATGGCTTAGCTGTCTTCGGGTTCTCAGGGCGTTTAAAGGTGAACTTCCAATGCTCCATGAGTGCGCACATGTGGGAAGGAAAAGATAGTTTTCCTTTCCGAGAGAGATGGATGAATTTGATGATGTGATTGATAATGAGAAATGGGAGGCAAAGCTTTTGGCCTAAGGCTACCATAAAGAGAACTTGAACCATGAAAGGAGTAAGCATAAAGGCGTTCCCGGTCCTAGGGTAGACATTCCTCACAAAGATGGCATGAGGAATTCTGTAAGAAGGGAGGAGTTTGGTGGCAGCTAAAGAGTTGTCTTTATTCCAATTCTTATCCCTACCACACAAGGCTCGGGTCACTCTAACTTTGTCGGAAAGTTGCAACTCAGGAATGATACTAAGATTGTTGTTCATGGGAACATTCATGAGTTGGGAAACGAGTTGTAGGTGGAAGACATGCTTTTCCCCAAGAATGGTGAAGGTGATGGTCATGTTTTCAGTATTGCTATCGGTGATACAGTCATTCATGACTCGGGTACTGGTTTGATAAGCCATACCACCCCAGGTTAGGAGAGGTTCCCAGTCTATGGCTTTGAGGATTTCATGGACCTTATAGGCTTCTACATGAATGGTCTGCTTTTCTATAAGAATGCCCATGTTTTGGTATATGCTAGGTGTTTGGGGCTCATTAGTGGTTGGTGTTTCTATTTCCCGTGGTTCAATAGGTGGAGGTCTTCTTGATGTAGAGGTCCTTTTGGTTTTGGACTTCTTAGAAGGTCTCCTAGGTTGTTTATCCCTAGGCATAATGTTAGGGTTTGTTTAGGAAAGGTTAGTATCAGAGAATAAGTCCATGATTTGAGATTCTAGGTTTTAGGTTTGAAAATTGAAAAAGAAAGGGAGAAAAGATTACCTATTCTTTACTTGAGCTTTGGAGTGGTCGAAATCCCTTGGAAGATGCTTGAGAAGGATTTGGAGAATTTTCTTTGGAGAGAAGGATTGAAAATTTTAAGTTTAGGTCTCTAAAATCCTATTTCTAAGGACTTGGCCGAGTTTCGGTGTACAGAGACCCCAACGAGTGGTTCGCCGAACTCCCAAAGTAGGTCAAAACTTAGAATTTTATAATTTTAAATTTATAATACCCTTATACACTCACAATACCAAGCATTCAACTCAAAATTTTAAAGTTTTAGCCTTGATTAAGTGAACTCTTAAATTCACTTGAATTTGGGTCTTGGTCTGGCATGAATAGTACCTTTTAGACTAAGGTCCAAATACTTATCTTGGTGTTTTATATACAGTTTTATATTTTAATAGTAATTATGGTGTTTTTATAAGTATAATAATCCTTCTAATTACATAAGGTCTAATTCCTATGTAGGTCACAAAAATTTTCAGTTCAATGTATTTGCAACTACATATACTTAAAATTTCTAAAATTCAGTTAGTATTAGTGTTCTAAGTACTTTCTGAAATATTTGATTCACCAAATCATAAGCCATTGATTATCATGTCCTTTAATGACATGATAACCTAGTATACTTAGCAAAGACTTTATCCTAATAGTTTCAGACTTCAAACTTTCAGAAATAGTTTTACTTCCTATTCCCAATTGTTTATCCGGATTCACTAGTAAGGATGCACAAATCAACAATCATAGCACCTCACAATCCCAAACCAATTGAGAGCCTTGGGATGCCCAAAGGTTTAGTATGTAACTATCACCTGAATCACATTGAGAGTGGAGAGCAAAAATCAAAACATAAGCGGAAGTAAAATCAATAGTTCTATTTAATACTTAAGTAAAATACATAAATCTATTCTTATTACAATTAAATTAATAAAATCTACACATATTTCTAACACAAAGTCCCTATCTACTGTTCTTTGATTCTAGTCCCTTCCCAAGTTCACCTTATGTAGGCTACTCGTTATTCTTGAAAAAAACATAAATCAACAGACATATGCTAGAACGCCAGGATGAGTTGTCTTTCAAAGCAAGGTATTTACTCATATCCCAATGCTACAAAATACAAAAAATAAAATAGATAACATAAGTATATTCTATGAAATATATGGTAAATAATGATGAAAGTGAACAAAACTCATACAATAAGTATTCTCTCCCAAATTTCACCATGGTATAAGGAATAATGGTCAACATCAATGGTCCTACTTCAATATGCAATTTAGATCAAGTACATTATACACAAGATGCTCAAAATAATTTCAACAAGCCTTATGCAATGCAAGGGTGCAGTTAAGTATGCAATTATTGTAAGTTCCTACATGATCGTTCATTCCTTGAGCAAGATGTCTTCTCGAACCATTCCCCCCATCCAGGGCCATTCTCAAGTTACGATATTCCTTGTGTACGTCATGGTTTTAAGGGGCTTCGAGCTAGAGGGCACAATTCCCTCACTTATTTGTGATCAAGGGTAATACTCCAAGGCTTCACGAATGTGAACTATCCTCAAGGAATCTTACATATTATACAACTAACAGAAGGGTATATGATTAAGATATTGGACATCACAGTGTGAACTTTCCCTTATCTTTCATCTTTCCACAAGTATTTTGGGATCACCACCTAGGATATATCCCTCACCTTGGGAGAAACAATATATAGTCCAACCATGGGACAACAATGGTAACAATAATTCAATTGTCTCATGTGTAATCTAATCCCATGCAAGGTATAGGGAATTAGACAATGCTATCACAGCAGGGTAGTTCATAATGCATCACATAGATTCAGGTCCTTTAATTAACACAAACAATAATTCATAGGCATATATTCACATCAGCATAGACATGTGCACAATCTCGTGATTCTAGAATAATAAGGTATAAGATAACATAATAGGTAGGAATGTTCACAAAAACACAATAATCATGACAGAAGTGATATAAATATGCATAACCATTAATAGTATGGTATTTGTAATGACCCGAAAACTTAACTTCAATTAATTAAGATTAGTGATGGAGCTAATTTCAAAATAATTAAACTAGGTCCACTAATAGCCTAGATTTATGCCCATTAAACCCCTGACCTCAGAAATTTAGGATAATTAAGAAATTAAATGGATTTAGGTAGACAATAAGAAAAACAAGCTGAAAAATTTGGGATTAATTAAGATTTAATTAATTTAATAAATTAATTAATTCTATTCGTAGATTTTCGAGATCCATCTCAGACACTTCGACAAAAGCCCACTTTATCAGAGCCCGCAAATTCAACTAGTCGAGAAATATAGAGCCAAAAACCCTGTTTTCCCTCAAGTATTGGCACTATTCACAGGTTGCCTATCAATAGAGCCATAAGCTCATAAAGCACAAAAATTTTCCTTCCTCTCTTCTCTCTCTTGGAATTTTGGAGCCATGAAGGGGATTTGGAGCTCAACGGTGATCTTCCAAGTTTTGGAATGCGCTACAACTCAACCCCGACTCACCCCGCTACGCCCTAAGTTTAGTAACCTCCTTTGATCGTGTATTTCGGTTGTGTTTTAGTATTTTGACCCAGGAGAACGGTGGTCTACCTCATACCCTCCTTCTCCTAGGGATTTAGACCCTTTTATTCATTGTATGTGGAACCCTAAACATCAGACCATCATATTTCACATGCATGAGGTAAAATCAAACCCTAGGTGAAGAGAAAAAGGGAAAAACCCTAAATCTCTACCTAAGACCAAATAGAAATGATATTGGATCATAATCGGACCTTCCTGGGGGTAAAACCAAACTCCCAGCGAAATTTCAGCCTCAACAGATATTTCCCGAGCTTCGACGCACTCATCGGCGCATTGACGAGGTCGCCGAATCTCAGAGACCAAATAAGGCTCACGGGAATTGTCACCAAAGGGATTTAGGCGCACCGAATAGTCGCCGAAGCCTCCCTTAGGCGAGCATAATTGGTCGCCAACAGATAAAGTGACCAAACCAACTTGACTTCTCATCTATCGAGACCCATGTGGACAAAACCCGACGTGCCAATCCATTGGGAAAACTTTCACCTATTTAGCCGCACCGAAAGGTCGCCGACGACTCTGCCAAACCACTCCACAGTTCCAATTGGAGTGATTCCAATGGAAGCGCGTGTATTTTGACTAGTTACACGTGTCTAGCCTATTTTCTGGTCAGTTAGACCTCTTGCGTAAAATCCGACCCCTCAACCAGGAAATCGAGACTTCTTTGTTTGGCCAAGCAATAGGAGATTTCGGGGAAATGGGTAAGCATGACCCCAAAACCTCTCTATTAGCTTAGGAGTATCATAATACACATGTAGAGATGTAATTGAATAATGAAATGCTTCAATTGCTTGTTAAATTGTGAGTTTGGGCATGATAAGATGCCATGATAACTATTTGATGAAAATGGAATTGGTTCAGGCACTCAGTTGCCTCTTGTGAAAGTATATGACAAAATGGATCATGTGGATGAATCCAAATGAATAGTGTTGATGTGGAATTGGTGCTACTGTACTGTACTCACATCATTCCTTAACTGTAGAGCTGTATTGCATTTAGTTTCCAGTCAGTAGTAATTAGAAAGAATTGCAGTTAGAACTTGAATTGTTATATATTCATTTATACTCTTAGTAAGTTAGGTTCTATATTTAATATTAGGTAGTAAGTTAGATATATACTCTATAGTGCATAGTACGTTAGATTATGTACATCATTGTTCATAGTAAGTTAGTTATGGGACTGTGCCCATTTGACTGATTGCATGCATATATATGCCTATAAATTCTTGAATTTTACATTTAATAAAGGATGTGAATTGAATGTTGCATATGGACTTTCTGGCTGTGATAGCCTGGTCTTATAACTGTCATTACACAAAGGATTTAGTCTGACATCTCGGATATTAACTTGATAATCATTTAGTCCTACAAGAGGACACCATTATCGGACCAAGCTGAGAGCAAACCCACATAGGGAACCTCATCAATCTTGCAGAGAAAGATTTCCCAAGGATCCGCACGTTGGTGTAAGCTTGGAAGATGGTATGCTATCCTAAGGATCTTCACATTGGTGTAAGCTTGGGAGCCAGCTAGGCCATGTATATATATACCCTCTGTTGGGTTGTGAAGATGTATGAATCCCTCAGGGATACCAAAGGTGGCTGCAAGTCTTGGCTGAATGGCCCGTGATAAAAAATAAGTTGGGGGATTGTGCCTCCTAGGTTGAAAACCCTTAAAACTATGCGGTGCCCATAGAATGGTCCTATCCCTTAGTCCGTT
>JAUPMG010122063.1:0-11729 GCA_031762675.1 Pachysandra terminalis | reverse complement strand
ATCTTATGATTTCAAATTCATATGTATTGAAATTCTGTTGTTTGGTTGACACGTTACTCATAGCCTAATTTATCTAACTTTTATAGCTAGTGTATATTTTTTTCTTTATTACTTTTTTTTAACTCAAGTGATGGATTCTCTTACAAATAGGGATGGCATCAAGGTTTAATGTACTAGGACTGGGTACCGGACCGGTCTTGTCCGGTTCCGTTCTGGACCGGTCTTGACTGGTTCCGTTCCGGACTGATCTTGACCGGTTCCGGTCCGGACCAGCGGTATCGGTCGGTCCAGATCCGATACTAAAAAACACATTTTCAAATTAAAAAAAAAAATTGGACTGGACTGGACTGGTCGCCGGACCGACGGGACCGATCGCTAGATTGGAGGTACCGATCGAGGCCGACGGGATCGGTCTCCGGACCGGAGGTACCGGTCGAGAACGGTGGGGCGGGTTATCCTTTTGAACCACCCCAACGAGGTACTTAGTTTAAGTGGGAATTACAATAAACACCCCTGGAGTGTGAATTATAATTCTCATGAATCGTTAGAATTGGGTGTCTTTTTTTTTCCACGTGAATTTTAATTCCTGTGGGAATTGGTCATCCAAACATAAGAATTGAAATTCACACTTGCCAATTCCAATTCCTACCTTTGAATTCCTGTGATCCAAACGAACCCTAAACTAAAATAATTTGGTATTTTAAGGGTATTTTGGCTTTTGAAGGTTGCAAGTAATGAACCACTATTGTCAATTAAGGTTTATGAGCCACTTCACCAAAAAGTCAGCTGCTCAAACTCTTTTTTATATCACTTTTGATGATATTCAAAACTCTTTTTACAACTTTTCTATCTTCATGCACATTTACATGTGCCACCCACTAGTTGAAAATTTTTAGGACTTCTATTACAAAAAAAGTTAAAGTTGCTCAATTACGTCATTTGCAGAAATTTTCTGGTGCAAGATCATAACATATTTTTCAATGTACTTCTATGTTTAGGGCTGTATGTTCCAAATGATAAACATTTTTTAACCACTGGTAAGCAGCATGAGCATTGCCGGTATATGAAGATAATAAAAAGTGAGACTGGCTATCTTTTAGGAGAGTTGATTAGTTATTAAAACTATAAAAAGAAAAAGAGAACTTTAAAATATCATTCCCTCTAATATATTCCAATGCTTATTTTGGAATTAGAAAGTCATATATGTGTGTGTGTGTGTGTGTGTGTGTGTGTGTGTGTGTGTGTATATATGAACTTACCCTTATCTTTACATATGTCCTGGTCTTTTCTCCATGTTTATCAAGATCAGTCATATTTCTAGTCGGTCAACTGAAATATTTTGGATTTAGGAATAATCCATGATACCTGGACCCTTCCCTTTTCACACCGTACTTGTGTCATATATGAAACTGAAGGTTGTAAATGATCCGGATCACGTATCTCGATGCACACAAACCCGAATCTGCAACGGAAGATCTCTTTTGAACCTGATAACATCCCACATCGGAATATGTGATTACTAGAACCATATACAATGAATCCACACTCAATCGATCTAGGGCTTTGTATGGAACCCTAATAGCAAAACCAGATCTCTGTAGGAAGAAGAGATGAAGAAGAGAGTTCTCTAGGGGTGGATTCCCAAATACATGAATAGTAACCTTGTGTAGGGAGGAGGAGTCTTCTACATATAGAAGACTCAACTCAACTCCTCCTAGGACTCTCTCCAAATCCAATTAGGAGAGAGTTATCGACATCTACACTTCTAATCAAGTATGGATGTCCCATTAAGTGGGGACCCGGGCCGGCCCAAATGGGTCGGGCCAATTGGGTCGACCCATCTCTAAAATCGAACAGAAATAACATAGTTATGGTTGTGGGATATTTATTTGATACTTCAAATCCATTTCCACCTTTAAAAGTGAAATTTTGTTGAGTTCGCACCCGGATCTATGGACATACAACTAAATACTTAAGGGCCTGTTAGTATATTATCACATTTTGACTTATGTATTATAGTATGTTGAGTTTATAAATGCTTTATTTTGTAATCGAATGTTTCCTTTATTGGATATAAACAATGAATGCATATATAGTTTACTTTTTTAGGTGAATGTTATAATATTAATTTTTTAAATGAATGATGTGTGCATGACCCTTCTTCGCTGAATCCCCGCATCCTACAGTAATGGGGTTAGACAAATCCAACACCCAGACACATACCTACAAAGTACAACTGACACCGGTACCCAAGTCCATGTAACATAAGGAATAATAAAGTTTTGTCGATTAGAGTTAAGAGCATGGAGGGATGTTAGTAGTAAAAAAATCTTGTGAATAACTCAAATGTGGGAATCTCAACATAAGTTATATTTTTACTCCATCGATATCATTCTTCAGTTTCCATTGATTCTATCTCTGCATGGTTTTAAACTAATCTGTGTTAATGGTCATTTACTGCTAATGGAGCGCATTGGAACTAGACCAATATGCAATACATTAGCTTTTTTTTGGCAGCATGAATCCTTTTTTGTCGTCCCACTTTATTAGTAATTAAATCTTCATTCATCATGTGACTTTCAAATTATTTTCAATGAACTCTGTCCAGGTCTTTTTTGGTCTTCCTCTAGTCCTATTATATCCCTCAATATGCATCCTTTTGCACCTTCTTTCCGACATCTTCTTAGGTATCCATTTTACGTATTTTGACCATCTAAATTTACTTTTCTTTATTTTATCTCCTATTTAGACTAATACTAGACCCTTAGATATGTTCATTTCTTACCTTATCTTTCCTAGTCTCTAACATGGTTTCATGCCGGCGAAATTTCGCCAAAATTCAAGTTGGTGGTACGAAATTAGGGTGTAATTCTCTGAATTCCCTCATTTACACCATCTCGGTGAAATATTGGCGAAATGTGGCGAAATTTTGCCGAGATGGTGTAATTTCAGCGAAATGGTGATTTTTATTTTTTTATTTTTTTGCGCTCGTGGAATGTAAATGAATTCCCCCTTCCAAAAAATTTGAAAATAAAAGGGTTGCAAACCCCTGATTCTTCCATTATTTTGTGATTTTAAACACTTTTGAAGAATCTTCTTCAACATTTAAGCTTCGGGTGGCTTATTGGAAGTCCTTTCTTGAGCCGACTTGGGGTAAATCTATTTTTTTCATGTTTTTCATATAAAAAGTTAGTCAAATGACTTCAAATCATTATATGATATGTAACAACACCCAATTTATCAATGGGTATTGTACTTTGATTTAATTTTCATACTATAATATATAGTTATATTTATATATACATTCATGCTTTGTTTAGCGCTTTGTTGTTCGATTGATCATCGATCTATGACTCTATGATGAATGATTATCACTTCACTTGAAGTCTTGAACTTGATTAAATAGGGTCATATTTTGACTTCTTTTTATGTATATAAATGATGAGCCATTTACACGTGAACTTTATTTTTCCCTTACAAATACAACTACAAGGTACTCGACTGGGTGCATCATACTTGCCTAACTATGTGTAAATGTATATGTATGCATTTGTTTTTGCATATTTAGGATTTTTAGGTGTATTTTAACCACATTTAAACCCTAAAAAAATTGGATTCAAATTCCCTTGAAAAATATATGTTTCCCCATGTTTTTCCAACCTGGCAAAATATTTCGCCAGGTTGGCGAAATATCAGTGGCATGCCAGCGAAATTTCGCCAGACAGTTCTAGCGAAATCGAAATTTAGAACCTTGGTCTCTAAGCATGCATCTTTGCATCCTCATTTTAACTAGACTCATCCTATGAATATGTTGCTTCTATGCATGGTTCAAAATATTTTATCGATGATGAGTTTTAGTTTTGCAAAAATGGAAATTTTTTGGGAAACATATTGATATGCTTGGAAACGTCATAAGATATCATGAAAACCTTTGAAAGTTATGAAAATTCTAGGAAACTTAAAATAAAAGTCATTTTTAAGCTTAATAAATCGAGAGTTAACATGCATTTTATATCATACATCCACTCACATAGTATACATTAATGTGGAAATAAAACGGTATGTGCTTACATGCATGGAAACTTTTAAAAAATTGATTAATATAAAAGAGAGCTATAAATATAACTTAAAAATTTATAAAACATAAAGCAAATCATTCATACATCATGGAAAATTAAAACAAGGGTCGTTTTTATTCAAAGATAAACTCAAGAAATGAAGAATTAATATGCATTTCATATCATACACCCACTCACATGGTATACATTACGTGCTTAGGTGCATGAAAACTTAAATAAAAACTTGTTTAAATGTAAAAGAAAACAATAAATATGACACAAAGTTATAAAACATGAAGAAAAATAACATATCTCAGAGAATACATCAATTACCTCAAAGAAACAAGGTATGATCAAGTTTAAGACATACCATTATAGTTTGAAACATCAAGAAAGCACTTAAATACCCTGGGAATTTCTTGCAACTAAAAGAAATATGTTTTATAACCTGAATCAATACATCCTCACTATGGCACAAACTACCACAAAAATATCAATACCATAAGGAGTTGCAGGTTAAAACATCAAGAAAGCACTTAAATCCCTTGGGAATTTCTTGCAACTAAAATAAATATGTTTTACAACCTGAATCAATACATCACCACTATGGCACAAACAACCAAAAATATTAATACCATAAGGAGTTGCAGGCACAAAGTCACTCGCCCTTAGTTAATATTTACCAAGTGGTACATAATGCAAACAATTGTTTTTAATTTTTCTCCAAGAAAAGTAAAAGAACCTACATATTAATTATTTAACAAGAAGCAATAGGGTTAATCAATTCTTTTAGTATATTTTGAAGGTTTTATAACAGAAAATTAGAAATTAATTTTATGATGCAAAAACTATAATAAATCCATGAATCTGATAGATTAGCTATGGATTGATGTTATATAAATAACTCAAGCTGTATTCCGTGGTCTTTTGATACATTCTTCTTTGTTGCCCAATATTCTGCTACATGAGATTCCTTTTTCTATTTTATCTTCCCTCTTATTTATTTTTTATCATGTGGAATTGATGTAAGATTACTTGTTGACTGGTCTGTATAAGAGTTGTTATTTTCCAGGTACAACTCTGCCGCATTCAATTGAGAGTGCCAGAATATGGTTGGACAACACAAAAACTTTTCCATGTAATGAATTTTGTTGTAAATGGACGTAAGTATTGAATCTTAAATCTTCAAAATCTGCCTGCACCTATTTTAAGTTGAACTAGGTCTGCTGTTTGCTAAGGGTAAGTGCATGTTGACAGTGCGCGCTATCCTTTTTGGACTCTACAAGGGTGTGTTTCTTCTCAGACCGAAAGTAAGTTGCTATTGAATTATGCTGATCTCAACTGCTCTGAAGTTTGATCTGTGCGTTCTTTTGATCTCAGTTCTATGTATGTTAGATCCAGAAAAAAGAAGCAGAATTCATTTGACACTTCAGTTTAATTATGTAGAGATAGAATTAGTGAGAGTAAGGATGTCAGAGAACTCATGGGGTTTAGGTGTAAATGGTGATCTAATAATGAAGAAAATGAAACTTATGAAAGGCAGAATGATGTAGGACAGATCATGGGAATTCAGAAATCTTGAGGTTTTTAAGGAGTATATTAAGGTTTTAGGGAAATCAAAATTTCAGACATGATAATAGGGTTGGCTAACAGTGAACTAGAAATCAGAGTTTGAAGGAGTTACATGCAAATTCAAAACTAGAATTAGAACAAGAGAAGTTTTTGATTTTTGAGAACCAGAATTGGAAATTAAACTAGAAGCAATTAAATTCAAGAAGAAAGGAACAAGAACTACTAATGGAGATTCACCATTAGGAGCCTAGGGTTTGAGAAGGCATCTCACCAACTCAAAAAGCAATTTTTTCTCACCTTTGGAATTGCAGAAAGCTGCTGGAAAACTTTTCATTATTTGAAAATTTCATAAACTTCAAATATTGAAACTAAGAAATATATATAGGTGTAAGGGTGACAGCTAAATTTCTTTTTTTGCACTTTCTAAACTTAAAATCCTAGTGTAATTATAACTCTCCACCAAAATAGAACCTCTTGGTAAACATTAACTTCAGTTCCCTTAACTTAAAACCATAGCTTGAAAACTCGAAACCTTGATTCGACTCGAGAGTTAGTTGAATAGAGTTAACTCGATAACTTGTCTCAAAGTGACTCATTTATAAGGGTTCATTTGGCATTCATTCTAGATTAGGAACTCAACCCAAGAATCAGTTTCTTAAACTCATTCCAAGAAATAATAATAATAATTATTATTTTTGGTTGTGTTTGGTTGACATATTGTAAAATGAGTTTTGACTTAAAAAAGAAATTTAGTTAATATATAATAAAATGGGTTTTATTTTGAGTTTACTATTTATACAGGTTTGCCACTTCAAAAAAGAAATTCAAGTTATTTTCAAGTTTGTCATAACAAAATCAGTTTGAGCTATTCTCATTTGCCACTGCAAAATCAACTTTGGGCTATTTAAAGTTTGCCACTGCAAAATAAACTTCAGTTATTTATAAGTTGCCACTAAATCGAGTTGAGGCGGGTCGAGTTCAAGCGGATATCCTCAAAAAACAGCCGAATTGATTTAGCTCGGCTGAATTGTGAGTCAACTCGATGAGTTTTAAAACAGTGCTTACAGTAACTTTAATAGTTATAGAAACTACTAAGACTTGATCAACTTTAAAGAAAATAGAAACTAGCGCTAAAATGCAATTAAAACTGTTACTGAAAATACTAAACACCTTTTACAATAAACAAAACCATTAAACCTAATTTATCTTGTGGTGTCTACCAAAAAGATAATCTCCAAAATGGAAATCCCATCATGAACTGCATCACATCTGTATTTGGCCATAAATATCTCAAATTATCTTTGATTTACATGATATTGGGCTCCTTAGATAAGTACACAAGCAAGCTATCAAACACCATTAAAATCAATCTTTTGGACAATTCGTGATATCTTAAATCTGGCCTTAAGTAAAATGATCTTATGATCCAATCCATTATGATTCTTGACTTGATGCTCTTCAGCCATTGGTCATTTATGCGTCCAGACATGAATACACGAAAATTTATAAATGTATGGAAATACTCCTGCATTATAGAGATGATGAAGCACTCCAGGATGAGAGATTGCAGATGATTCAGTTTTGGTATGTAATGTAATTAGGAATTAAAGAATTTCATGAGTTAAGGATGCCTAGTAATTTTATGAATATCAGAAAGGTTTTTGATTGAATCCATATATTAAAAGTATGATGCTTCACTCAAGCTGTACATAGTATTCAACATACATCATCATTTACCCTTTTACTTTCCTGAAATTTGAGCTTGAATTAAGTATAAAAGTCGTGTATTGTTGTGTGTCATTCTTTTTTCACTCTTAATGCCCAGCATTGCCATTGCGACAATTCATAGGAACACTGTTTTATGGAGAATCTGTAAGAACATTTTTCTTTGGTGCTTATTACAATGTATATTCATTTAGTTCTCCTGTTCTATGAACCACATGCAAAATGATAATTTTGATATGGATGTCTGAAAGACAGAATGAATAAATCAAATTGAATGCATCCTTGAGAGTATGGGAGTATCCCCAATTCCAGCAGGTGGCATATCAAGAGAGTTGATTGGGAGGATCTGGATGTGTGCAACGAAGATGATGACAGCATGGTTGGAAGGGATTTTTAAGAGGAAATAATGATGTTAAAATGGATGTTTTGGAGACTAAGAATGATACATTGGACTGATTATAGGAGTAGCCACAATCTCACCGTGATATGCTATAGACTTGATTGGGATAGTTTGGAATTGTAAAGTGAAGACAATGACAGTACTTTGGAGGGAATGCATTGGTGTGGGCTGGTTGAAGGCTCTAAATTGTGAAGGGAATAAGATTTATATGGATTTTAGTAATGAAAAATCAAGTGAGTTTCTGGCTTCCATATCTGGAACTAAGCACTACTGGACTACTGGTGGTAACAATGTGCAAAGTGATATTCAGAAACTTTGAAAGGGAAGCGGTTAGAGTTAGTAGATGTGATGAAGAGAAGAAGAATCAATATAATGTGTCTTCAGGAGATTACATCGAAAGGAGACAAGACTGAAGAGCTTGATGAGTATAAACTCAGGTATACAGGGAAAGGTAAGAATAGAAATGGTGTAGTAATAATGGTTGATAAAGACCTTTCTCAGCCTTTTGGCTAAGATCATGCGTAGTATCTATTCTTTTCAGTTTAATATCTGATACATGGGTCATCGATCCACATGATAATAAATTAATTTTTTTATTGGGGGAGGGCCTGCTACAATAGCTTGCTATTGAGGTCCTCACACGTTGCCCATGCGTTGCACCACTGCATAGGCCTGATGCACCCCTACAAAAAAAAATGGTAGATAAAGACATGAAGGATAATGTTGTAGGTGTTAGAAGAATTAGTGATAGGTTAATGGTAGTTAAATCAGTTTTAGGACGAGATTATTAACATCATTAGTGCCTAAGTACCTCGAGTAGGATTAGAAGAAAACTGTAAAAAACAATTTGGGGAAGAAATGGGTGGTTTAATTCAGGGAATCCCTAATGAGGAGAGAATATTTATTAGTGGGGATCTAAATGGTCATGTTGGAGTGGAGAGCGGAGGATATGATAGAATACATGGGGGATGGGGGTTTGGACCAAGGAGTGAGATGGGGGAGGCAATTCTTGAGTTTGCAGTAGCTTATGATCTTGCATTAGCAAATACTTTCTTTCAAAAGAGAGTTGAACTTCTAGTAACCTTCAAGAGTGGAACAAATTTGAGCCAAATTGACTTTTTTCTTCTTAGAAGAAATGAATTAGGAACTTGTAGAGATTGCAAAGTCGTCACAGGAGAAAGTCTTGCTTCACAACATAGGTTGATGGTGATGGATGTTTCTATTAGAAGCTGGAAGAAAAGAAAGCACATTAAAAATGATCCAAAATAAAATGGTGGAACCTAAAAGGGGACAAATTAGTAATTTTTAAAGATAAACTAAGGAATGAGGGAACATGGGATCTAGAAACAAACCCTACAGAGATGTCGAATGAAATGGCCAATTACATTAAAAGAATAGGGAAAGAGGTCTTAGGAGAATCTAGAGGTAAATTTCAATCCCAAAAGGGGACTTGGTGGTGGAATGATGACGTTCAAAAGATAATTAAAGAAGAAAGGTCTTACTTTAGAACTTGGCAAAGATATAAGAACCAAGAAAACTTTGAAAAGCGTAAAAATGTTAAAAAGGAGACAAAAAAGATAATAGGTGAGGCTAAAAAACTGGCATATGATAACTTATATAATAAGTTAGGTACAAAAGAAGGTGATAAATACATATATAAACTTTCAAGACTGAGAGAGAGGATTACAAGATTTAGATCAAGTTAGGTGCATTAAGAGTGAGGATTTGAGAGTCTTAGTAAAGGATGAGGAGATTAATGAAAGGTGGAGAGAATATTTTCAAAAATTATTAATTGGTGAAGATACACAGGTTTATATCAGGTGAGAATGTGGTTATTGGATAGTCAAGTGAACATTGTTATGTTTGTAGAATTAAGGCCACGGAAGTGAAAGGAGCATTAGCCAAGATGAAAATAGGAAAGGCTCTAGGATTTGATGATATTCCAATTGAGGTGTGGGAGTACATGGGAGAGATCGGCATACTGTGGCTGACCAAATTATTTGATGGAATTTTAAGAACTAGAAAAATGCCATATGCTTGGAGAAAGAGCACAATAGTGTCTTCTTTTAGGATTTACCTCCGGGGCCAGACGGATTTTAAAGATGAACTCCGGGGCCAGACGGATTTAACATGGCCTTCTTTCAGGATTGTTTGGATACTATTAGAGAAGATTTGTTGGGGGTCTTTAGAGAGTTTCCTTCGAGTGGGGTGATTAATAAGGCTACGAATGCTTCATTTCTAGTGCTTATCTCTAAAGTGGCTGGTGCTACTAAAGTTAAGGATTTTAGACCTATTAGTTTGACTACTAGTGTCTATAAAATCATTGCCAAGGTCCTTGCCAATAAAATAAGGAGGTCATCGGGAAAGTTGTGAGTGAGAAACCAAAGTGCCTTTATCAAAGGGAGACAAATCATGGATAGTATCCTTATAGCTAATGAATGTGTTGATGAGAGGATGAGATTGGGTAACCCGGGGTTAGTCTTGAAGGTGGATTTGGAGAAGGCTTATGATAGGGTTGAGTGGGATTTCTTGGAGTCTGTCCTTGAGTGGAAGGGGTTTCCGATCAAGTGGCGTAGATGGATTAGTGGGTGCCTTAGAAATGTTCAGTTTTCCTTCTGTCTTAATGGGGGGCATTGCAGGATTAGTGTCTTCCACCCGGGGGTTGAGACAAGGGGATTCTCTTTCCCCTTTTCTCTTCTCTTTGGTGAGTGATGTCTTGAGTAGGTTCCTCCTTAAAGCTGAGGAGTTGGGGAAGATTAGTGGGTTCCAAGTGGGTAGGGAGAAAGTGCAGGTTCCCATCTCCAATTTGCGGAGGATAATATTATTTTCCTGGATGCATCTAAGGAGTGCATGTTTTGGACTAAATGTATCCTTAGATGTTTTGAGATGGTTTCTGGTCTTAAGGTTAACCTGGAAAAGAGTAGTGTGAGTGGTATTTGTGTTGAGGAGAGTGATCTTCATGATTGGGCAAGGTGGTTGGGGTGTGAGGTGGGTGATTGGCCTATGAAATATTTGGGTCTCACTATCAACGGGAATCATTGAAGTGCTCATTTTTGGGATCCTGTTGTTGATAAAATGGAAAAGAGATTGGCTGGGTGGAAACGCAATTACCTGTCCTTTGGGGGACGTATCACTTTGATTCAAGCTTCTTTAGGTAACCCGCCCACATATTATTTATCCTTGTTTAAAGCCCCCATGTCAATCATTAGAAGGATAGAGAAGTTGCAGCAGGATTTCTTGTGGGAAGGGGTGGGACTAAAAAGGATCATTTAATGAACTGGAAAGAGGTATGTAAAGATAAGAGGGAAAGGGGGTCTTAACCTAGGAAATATCCAGTGGAGGAACAATGCTCTGTTGGGCAAGTGGCTTTGGAGATTCACTACTGAGAAAGAGGCATGGTGAACCGTCCTCGCTAGCAAATATGGTACTCATGTAAATGGGTGGGACATCATTCCGAAGGCTAGAATCTTTGCTGTGAGTCCTGGAAAGCTATCACTGACATTTTCCCTGACTTTTGTAGCCTTGTTAAATTTTCGGTTGGCTCGGGTCGTGATATTCGGTTTTGGACTGATAGTTGGTGGGGGAAAACCCCCCTTCGTACCTTATTTCCGCGACTTTTCCGACTCGTGGTATGCCAAGAGTCTTGTGTGGCTGATATTTTGAGTTGGTCTGATTCGAGTCTTCTATGGAATCTCCCTTTTCGGAGATCTCCCAGATCTGGGGACATGGTTGAGTTAGCTTCCCTCTTCGAGTCATGGTTCAAAATATCGTATCGAGGTAGCGTATTGGTCGGCCCGAAAACGGATACGTACCGAGTATCGATACGGATACGCTAGATACGTTGTAAAAATCATGGATACGGGTGGGTACGCAAGGAAACGATGGATACATAAACCAATACCTATTTTTATGCAAAGATAATGTCAAAATATGCTAAATTAACATGTTTTTGATATGATACACATACACATACA
>JAUPMG010122052.1:0-11730 GCA_031762675.1 Pachysandra terminalis | reverse complement strand
AAACACAAGGAAATAAATACAAAATAAATACGGAAAATTAAATAATTAAAAGGTGAAATCCTAAATAAAGAGTTTAGATCATTACAGCGTCGAGTTGACAGCGATGGCGACCGAGGTGAGGGCGTCGGAGGGGAGCAACAGACGGCCAAAAAAATCCAAAGGACAGCGAGCAACGGAGAGGGGAAGAAGATAAGCGCAGGGCGGGAAAGAAAAGGGGAAGAGAAAGGGCGCGGGAAAGAAAAGCGGTGTATGCGGGGTTTTGTAAAGACCTTTGTCAGCAGTTTTTATTGGACCGTTGTTCTAAACCGGGAATTTGTTGGCGCTCCAATAAAAACCGCTGCCAATGGTCATTATTCTTCGGTGGTCTATATTAGGACCGCCGATAAATATATATAACGACGGTCTTTATATGACCGCTCATAAATCCTCGATGTTTTGTAGTGACAACAAGAGTTCAGTCGCGTCTAAACACAGATATAAAGTATCTCATTGTTAAATAAAGGTGCAAGAACTTCAAACATCCATAGAATATATAAGCACAAAGAAGATGATTGCCAATCCCTTGACCAAAGGCTTACCTTCAAATTTTAATGTATTTGATTAGTGAGAGTTCAATATTATTTCCTCTTTCTTTAGACAATCGTGTATTATGATCACACTATTTTCTATGGTTATTTAATTCTTGCATAACTCAGGGTCTCTATCTTGAGACATACAGGCTTCTTGTTGAAGCATAAAGGTCTTATTCTAAGACAATAAAGTTTGGACCAATCTTAGAGAGAGGCGCGGTTGATCACTGTTTCATGTTATTTCCATACTACATAGACCATGCTTGTTTGGTGACTTGTGTCAATATGAATATTAGTACTATAACCATGAAAATAGTCTTATATCCATAAAGAGATATAATGACTTTCACGATTTGGTATTAGTGATTTATTGAACATGGTCTTGATTTTTAAGGTGTCGTTATTAATCAGGTATTAGTTTTTAAAAGAGTGGTACTCAACGTGTCTATTCAAGTTTAGCTAATCCGGTAAAGAGATTTTGGAGAAAGCAAACACAACCCACAGAATCTTATCCTTTAGATTCGGACTAGTAAACACAAACAAGAATGTGCATAATAAATAATTGAAATTATAAATATTCTAGAAGGAAGAAAATTTTCAGTGTAGATAACAGTGTATAGCATGAAGCTAATATGCCACAAGAAAGAATGAAATCTCGAACCATGATTTATTTCCTCATACTTGACAATCAATGTCAATAAGATTCTGCAATAACAAGGAAAAATCAGATCATATCTGCAACCAGATACCAGCTCAAGATCAAAGGTTTCAGCATTCTTAAAAACAGCAAGCTAAAATCTATTATTATGTTGTCAATCTTCTGTTAACGAAATTCCTGAGAAGTGAAAAAGAGAACAGATTCAGAATTTCAAAGTGGCAACACAATTCACAACCAACCAGCACATGTTCCTTCACTTGGGGCTGCATGTTTTCTGCTTTGCCTTCTCAATCAACGGTTTCAGCTGCTTCTTTTCAGCTAGAATCTTCAGGAAGTTGAACAAAAATGGTATATAATTGTGTTTCCTACGGATATTTTCTGTTCTCCACTTTTTGAATTTTTCTTCCTCCATTAGTATCTTTTCAGTGGCACTCTCAATTCCTGCATTTATTTCTAAAAGCATTTCATTCAGTGCTTCGATATTGCTATTATCAACGGATCTCTCTGCCTGTGCCGCAGCCTGCTGCTGCAAGAGACGTTCCCTCCTCTTTTGAAGTTCCTTGAGTTCAGCAGTATACATCTCTTTCCTGTTCTTTATGATTGCCAGAAGATTAAATCTTATCTCACTTCTTGAATACCTGTCAATTCGTTCCTGGATCACTGGTTGCACCATCCGCAGCCAATCCAAATCACCTTGTCCGCCAGGGCACTGCCCGAGGCTAATAGGTCCCTCCTTCAATCCATCAAGCTCATAAAGTACACCATCAATGGGCAAATAACTTATAAAATGATACACATCATCATCCTTTCCTGCCACCTTCTGCTCCTCGGGTACAAAAGGCTCGGGCCTTGCAAAGCTATTGTGAGCAATACGTACCGCTTCACTGTTGTTGATTGCCAAGCCTTTAAGTTCAGGTGGAAAGTTTTTGGTGAATTCTTTCAAGGCAGACAATTCGGGACCAATATCAACATCTGGGGAGTTCATAAGAATGGAGAGGATGGCTTGGGTTGCACAAGCATTGTTGATAACCTGTGAGGATCATGAAGCAGTTACCTGACAGACACTTAAAGCTAAAAGCTAATGGGCCATTAAACATTGAACTAAACCAACCTGGCTGGCGAAAAATAAGTTTGGGTTTGAATCCTTTATTATGAGACGATCATCTTTCTCCCCCGGATGCCATTTAAAGAGGAAGATCAACCCATATACTGGCCTGCAAATGAGAAAGAAAATACATAATATTGTGCGCATCTCTCCCCCTCTCTTTCTCTCACCCCGTATAATATACATGGATGTTTATAGGCGTGTGTGTGTGCGTGTGCGTTTGTGTGTGCGTTTGCGTGTGCGCGTATGCAATCCTGCAAGGAATCTCCTTTCCTTTCTACAAACCCTACTCAATAACTAACTAAAATGCAATACTTATTACTTGGCTCTTACTTTTGGCTTTTGGAATAAAACATGGCTAGAAAAGTCAAGTGAAGGAGCACCTTCAGATATCATGTATTCTCCATACGAATATCAACAGAAAGGCAGACATACATCTATTGATTTATTAATGTGCACGTTAGAGGCAATGGTCAAAGCAAAGTCAGGATAAAACAACTGACCGAAGGCTGTTCAAAGAATCCAAATCCAATGAATATAACTCCTCAACCTGCTAGCACATAAATAAGGCATTAACTGACATTCATAACATGAAGAAAATAATGATAGTGATGATGATAATAATAATAATGATAATGGTACTAATACTAATAATAACAATAACAATAACAATAACAAATACTATCAATAACAATAATAATGTGCCATGGAGAAAGACAGATGAAAGAAAGGACAACTGCAGTTGTGAAAGGATAAGAATCTCAGTTTATTAGTAAGAGCCAGAGAAGCTCTGTTTATAACTTCACCATATGAAGCTTATGGCAGGACCCCAGGGTCCCGCATAAATTTTGCAACAGTAGGCTTTAATTAATTATTTTTTAGATGTGCAACCCTATGCGTCCAATCCTATGCGTCCTTTCTTTTTTTGGTAAAAGAACCTTATGCCAACCCTATATTATAGGGCTTATACGTGTCTACAAAGTGTGAGTGTTTTTTTCTACTAATCAGTCAGAGAGAGTGTTTAGTGGATTTGCTTTTGATTTGTTTGAAAGTCTTTTTTTATTATTATTTTTGCTACAGTGTTTATGGGAGAGCCGGGGTCTTATGGGACCCCGGGGTCTTATGGGACCCCGGGGTCCCACCATAGGCTTCATATCACCAACTTGGTAAACACGGTTCAATTGTTGAAAGCATAAGAATCTCAGTTTCTTTCTGCATAAATCTAACAAGTGACATGGAATTAAGAATTTTAATTACATATCAACAATCCCACCCCTGACCCAACTGAAACAAAATTTCAAAATCCCTGCAAGAATGTCAGTAATAATACAATGAGTTCTATTAGAAACTATGATGAAATTGAGCAAAAAACTTTATTTTTTCCTGGAACAAACATAAAATCCTGAAAATATTGAAATTTATGCAAAAAAACGACTTGACTGGATTCAGGCTTATAATCACAAGCCACAAATTGCTTAATCAATTAGACTGGATACAAATTTAAGTAATGGATAAACATGTATAATTCAGGGTCAAAATTCTCATTTTCTAATGCACTATTCAGAATTTCCTCTACCCATAAAAATAACCTTGTTAGTCCCATCAAATAATCAATAGTATATATATATATCCATAACATGCTGTCAAATGTTAGATACATAAGATTCAATACATATATATAAATGGTGAGAAGGAGAATCTTCTGCATTGAGGCTAAGACCTTGAAGTTGACGAAATTTATGTATGATCTGGTCTCTAAGTGAAGATCAAGGAGAGAAGTAGCAGTATCTCCAATTTCTTGTTTTAATGGGGATGGACCAAGGTGGCTCATCAAGGTGTTTGGATTTACAGAGCATGTATGTTGAGAAAAAATTTATTTCATGAACTATAGGATAAAGACCAGACTCTCGTAAAGGGCAATGGTAACACAAACCTTCTCAGCTGAGAGGAAAACTGCAAGGATCTTCACACCAGGACACAAATCATCATGGCAGTCCCTTTATTCCATGTGTTCTTAAACTGGGTTACTAACAGAATAAGCAATGGTATTCTGAACCAACCATCGAGGGAGCAGTTTTTGTCACATTGAACAGGGTTCAAGGGGTAACAGAAAGTTGCAATGATTTTAGTTATCTCCTTACATCAATTCAAAACTTGTTCTTTTCGAGAATTCGGTGACAAATCAATCCTGAGCTGGGGTTATAATAAAAAATTTTAGCTCTAGTTCGACATATTTAATGGGTGTTAACTACAAAACTCTCGTCCAGACTCGATTGGCTTAGGTAAGTCGGGGTAAGGAGTAGCTTGTTTGTACTGATAGGGGTACATTTAGTCTTCAACTCATCTCCAGTCCTTTGACGGTCTTTTTTTTTTTTTTTTTTATAACCTGGGTGTCCGGGCCAGATTGCGTGCACCACGAGTAATCCGTGGGGCCCTGAAGTTAACGACTGGGTAAGCCTCCAGTGGCCCCAAGTGAAACACCCCCCCCATCCCCGCCCACAGAATCGAACCCCAGACTTGGTGCTTCATGAGGCACCAGCTGCAAGTGACCTTTGGGGCAACCCCTCGGGGTTCCTTTGACGGTCTATTTTGGTATAACTTAGGTGATCTATTTCTGATATGACTTTAACCCGCTCTATTTCTTGTCCTCGCTTCGTAATGCCAAGACTTTGCTTATAACTGAGTCCCTTAAGCCATTTGGGTACAGGAATCTACTCATTCAATGGCTAGTATAACAAGAGGCTTTCCTAATCAATGTTTCCCAGTACAGTTCTTTTGGAGTTAGTGAGGGAAGGAGGGCGGGGTGCTAGGGTTAGCAATCCACTTGGTAGGGTCAGGAGAATGCAAACCAAGGAGGCATACGAAGAGGTGGAGAGGGATTTGAGAAACAAAAAATAGAACCAAAGAGGGAACTAGAGAATTACAAAAATCAGGAACAAAGTATTTAATATTATAATGGCGCATCCAGTTGTACAAGAATAGGGAACTTTGCAGTAGGACTTGATGAATATAGTTAATTGGAATACTAGATATTTAATTGAAGCGGTTGATTTAGAAGAATAAGCCAGGCAATGCTATGATTCAGGAGAGAAAGAGGGAAGCTATTAGCCTAAGAATGATGAATAGCATTTGGTTGGATAAACAAAAAATGGGACTATTTTCCAGTGTTTCTCGTTTACAGGATTATTCTTATGGCATCGAACTGTAATAGCATGTTATTGTCACCATCAATATCAAAATGCCTATACGAGCCTAGGCTCTAGACCATCTGTCACCTCGACAATAAATTCATATAACTATGAGATTAATTTAAACTATAACAAATAAAGTCATAAAGATAGTATTGATAATAAAATTGTCAACAGTTATGATAATAAAGATACGCAAGCAATAAAATAACATAATTGTATAATTAATTAATTAAGCAATAATATCATTGATTAGGGTAGGTCAATATATTTTACATAATTTTATTAGCAATAAGTAATAAGTAAATTTTAGTTTTGAATAATTGTATATTGTATAGTTCTATTTAGTATAAAGCATAATCATATAGAAATATTGTTAAGAAAATGTTTTTAGTAATAATTTTCAAATTTCTATAAATTATATGAGTAATGCGTTAATATTAATAAGCATTATAGATATTAATATAAAATGCAATATATAAATATATTAATCTTTTATGGATAAAAATGCATTGCTAATGAATGAGAAAAACGGAAAGGGAGATTACAAAGAGTATACCGAGGGAAAGAGGTAACTATAAGTTGGTAGGAGATTTTGCCATCTCCTTTCATAAATTTTAAACTAGGAGGTTCATTCTTATTAGAGGGGAAGGAAAAAGTGAGGGAGAGAATTGTCTCAAATCTCTCACATGACTTGGTGAGAATAGATGGTGGTGAAGTTCAACAGTTTTTGGAAAACAAAGGTGATAAATGAATTCCCTAATAATGCCTTCACCAGTTGGGGTCTATAATAGAAGATTTTAGCTCAAGTTTCTAAGCTGCCATCCATTATTTGGCAGCTTCAATAAGTAGCGTGTTTGTAATGATGGGGATATGTTTAGTCATCAACTCATCTTCAGTCCTTTGATGGTCTATTTTCCAGCATCACTTGACGGTTCTAGTTACGGTATGAGTTCAGCTATTCCATTTCCTGTCCCATGCTTTCTGATGCTAAGGCCTTGCTTACTTCTGATTTCCTTAAGACGTGTTGTTAGAGGGAATCTACTCATTCAATTCCTAGCGCAAGTGGAGGCATTTTAATCACTGCTTTCCCAGTACAGTGCTTTTGGAGTTGGCAAAGGAGGAGGGGTGAGCGTTAGCAATCCACTTAGCAGAGAGGAACAGGAGGATGCGAACCAAAGAGGTATAGAAAGAAGTGCAGAGGGTTTTGGGGATTGAGGTAGAAGACTTAGATGGGAAGTGGGTACTCCGTCCAAAGCCATCCTAGATGATCAAAAGAGGAAGATTGAAAGTAAGAATAGGACCAAAAAGGGAGATAAAGAACTAAGAAATCTAGAATGAAGAATCCAATATGATAACGGCACATCCAGTTCTAGAAGAAAGGGGGGGTTTAGAGTAAGATTCAATGAATATCATTAATTGGACTGTCATTGAAAAAAAGAATTCAGAAGAATAAGCATGAAATCATTGTGATTCAGGAGAAAGAGAAGCTATTAACCTAAGAATGATGAAAAGCATTTTGGATGGAAACAACAAAAAATGGGACTGTTTTTCAGCGTTTTGAACTTAGAGTGGTACTCTTTATGGAATCGGACAGTGATAGTGTGGTGTTCAGGTTGAAAGAATCGGATTGTATTAGGTATCTTATCTTTTTAGGAAAATAGAGGATGGGTTTCCATGGGGTTTTTACTAGGGTTTATGGCCCTCAAAGTAAAAGACGGTCCTTCAGAATCATTTCTGGAATAAGCTTATCGAAATCTCAGAGGACTGGAGATACCAGTGGTGCATGGGTGGTGATTTTAACATGATTAGATTTTTGTAATTAAAAGATTAAGGGACTAGAATAAAGAGGAATGAAGGGGCAAATGGATTTCCAACTTCAGGGGACCAAAAATAATTTTTTTTTTAATAATTAACAACATTTTATTAATCATCAAAGTGGAATATGTACATGAGCTATACAAAAAAATAATCACAAACTGTGATTAAGAAATCAAAAGTAGAAAAATAAAAGAAACAAACACTATAGCCTCCTCTATGTCACATCATCCCATAAATTCTCACTAGGAGATCCCGAAACAAAATTAGCTCTCATAACCCCAGTTCTAGCCTTTTCATCTGCCTCAATATTAGCAGATCTGACAACAAGAATAAAAGATATCCTTAGTCCTTGACTCAGAAATCTCGCCATCCTTACAAATTGCGCAAACCGCCAAGGACAAATAGCATTTGGACACATCCATGAAATAACCGAATATGAATCCCCTTCTACCTGAATGATCTCCAAATTCATTTTCCTTGCCTCTTTCAAACCCGCAATCAAGGCACTGATTTCAGCTGTCATCGAGTCCGTTTCTCCAATCGGTCCAAAATATGCATGGAAACCACTCCATCTGATCTCCTGAAATTCCTCCAATGCCAGAAGGACCTGGATTGCCCATAGAAGATCCATCAAAATTAAGTTTGACAATCCCATTAGCCAAAGCTTGCCAAACCAAGTTATGATGCATTCTGCCCATCGAAGTAAATAAGATTGTGTTCCAATCCCCTAATAATCGAATCCATCCGAAAACCCCTAAACTCCGGCAGCACCTCCACCACCCATGAAGCTACCATCCAAGAAATACCGTCGATAATCTGAGAAACAGATAGCTGTACATCCTCAAAAATACGCATGTTCCTCTCCCCTCATATAGCCCAAAGGATCGCAAAAATGAGACTCCAATAATATCTTTCCTCGCTAGCTCAGACCCCGAAATCTCCATTGTGATAGAAGATTAACAATGGTTCCTGGTAACACCCAGTTGATATCCATGATATGAAGGAAATGCATCCAAATATGTCTGGCAAAGAAACAGTGTAAAAACAAGTGATCAACAGATTCCCCATGGAACCTACACATGAAACAGATGTTAGGAGATAAAACCATATTTCCCCTCCTTTTTTTGTAATAAGTCACCCGTGTTAATCCTATAGAGGATGGCCGTCCAAACGAAAATCCTAACTCTAGGATGAACCTTAGGTTTCCACAGCCTCGAAGAAGAGAAAGAAGGTGGAACAAAGATTTGGTAGAAAAAATCCCATTAGGTTCCAAGGACCAAATTCTAACATCTGGTATAAGGGGATCGACGAAGAAAATTTTCAAAATATCAAAAAGAGACGCTAATTCCCCCAATTCAACATCCCTAAGATCCCTTCTAAACTCAAGGTTTCAAACAAGCCTTGAGGAATCCCAAGAAAGAACTTCGGAAACCACCAAATTTTTGTTACGTGTTACTAGGAACAAACTGGGAAACCTAACTTTAAAAATGAAATCACCCCACCACAAATCGTGCCAGAACCTAACCTGAACACCATTCCCCACCCCAAATCTTAGTAAAGGATAGAAAGAGGAAGCAAGAGCAGAAATAGCCTTCTAAGGGCTATGACTAAAAGTTCTAGAATTTTGAAAATTTTCCCTAAATTAGGCCCGCTTCCACATTTGCTGACGATTATCTTGTACCATAGAGCATTTGAATTAGTGTAAAATCGCCAGAGCCATTTACCAAGCAATGCCGAATTCCGAGTTCGAATATTTCCCAAATTTAGACCACCAGCTGCTTTGTTCTTACACACCATCTCCCAATTGACCAAATGATCTTTCTTTTGATTCTCTCCCCACTCCCAAAAGAAGTCTCTTTGAATTCTCTCCATAGCCTTAATGACTTTCATCGGAGCCCGAGAAAAGTAAAGGAAATAAATGGGTAAATTGGCCAAGGCGGATTGAATAAGAGTAACATAACCCCCAATAGATAGATAATTTCTCTTCCAAGTAGCCAGACATTTATCCAATCTTTCAATGATGGGAGGACCAAAAAGACCAAATCCTAAGTTAATCCCCCAAAGGCAAACCAAGGTACCTAATAGGCAAATCCACCACCCCACATCCCAAAACATCAGCAAATTGCTGAAGTCTATTTTGCTCCAAATGAAATACTGAAATGGTCGATTAATCCAAATTAATTTTGGGGCCAGAATTCATCTCAAAGCAACTCAGAATAGACTTCACCCAATAAGCCTACTCCTCCACGACTTCAAAAAAGACAATCGTATTATCAGCATATTCGAGTTGAGAAACCTAAACCCAATCTATACCCACAAGAAAACCCTTGATAAGCACCGTATCTTCGGCTAGAGAAAAAAATCTACTAAGCACATCTCCCACCAGAGTAAAGAGGAAAGGGGATAGTGGATCTCCTTGTCTAAGTCCTCTAGAAGACTCGAAATGTTCGTGTACACTCCCGTTGACTAAGAAAGAGAATGAAACCTTCGAAATACAACCCCCAATCCACTTCCTCCATTTATTTCCAATACCTTTCCACTTAAGAACCGAATCCACAAACCCCCACTCTACCCTATCGTAGGCTTTCTTAGTCCAATTTACACATAATACCCTGCAAACCACCCCTGATTCTTTCCTCAACCACCTCATTTGCCACAAGAACGCTATCCAGGATTTGTCTTCCTTTAATAAAAGCTGACTAATTAGGGGAGATAATAGACCCAATGACATCTTTCAGTCTCTCTGTTAACACCTTCGCAATAATCTTATATAAGCTGAAGATCAGGCTACAAGGTCTAAAGTCCTTGAGTTCACTAGCCCCAGCCTTTTTAGCAATCAACACTAGAAAATTTTCATTCATGATTTTATTGATAATCCCAATCAGATGAAACTCCCTAAAAACCTTCATCAAATCCCCCTTAATAATATCCCAAGCGTCTGGAAAGAAAGCAATAGTGAACTCTATCCAAAACCATCACAACCCTCTTAGCCTCCTCTTCTTCAAAATCTCTCTCCAACCATAATGCTTAGTCAAAGGAAATGGTATCGCCCGGAATATTTTTCAGATCAAACTTAATATTCCGCTCAGAGGAATAAAAACATAAAAATCTTTAAGAGCCCTCGAAATACCACCCCCCTCCCCCAATATCCTCGATGCATTCCCCATTTACTAACAAGCTCTTGATGGTGTTAAATTTACTACTCCCATTTGCCATTTTATAAAAAAAAAAAAAAAATTGTGTTCCCATCTCCTTCCTTGACAGATGAAATTCACGATTTTTGTCTCCAACTAATTTATTCCTGTTTCAAGATCAAATCTAGCTCCTCTCTCTTAAAATTCCTCCTAGCTCTATCATCTTCTGATAAATTACCAGTCTGTTCCAAATTATCAAAACCCTCAATTTCCTCACAAATGATTTTCTTCGAAAAGGATAAATCCTCAAAAGTCTCTTTATTCCAACCCTTGATTTTCTCCTTCAAAAATTTTAAAGATTTCATGAACACAAAACTAGGTTTATCATTAACTCTCACAATTCTTTCCATTCACCATCTCTTAATATCCTCCAAATAACTAGCATGAGTGAGCCACATATTTTCGAACCGAAAAAGAGACGGACCCCTAGCAATCGCTTCTAAAGATAACATAATAGGCCAATGATCAGAAGTCAAGTCTCAGAAGAAGACGCAACACAATAGAAGGAAAATGATCATCCCAATCCGCCGAAACCAGCCACCTATCAAGTCTGCAACAAGGTGCATTATCTTGGAGATTTGACCAAGTAAATTGACCACCAACTAAAGAGAAGTCCACCATAACCAGATTGTGAATCAAGGACGTAAATCTCCTCATGCTATGAGTAACGCCAGAAACTCTATTTCTCTCCATCCCAGATTTCACCACGTTAAAATCGCCAATAATACACCAAGGTCTAGAACAACGTCCAAACAAATCTCTAATCACAACCCAAAAAGCCTCCCTGTCTCTATATGAATTAGGTCTGTAAACTCCAATCAACATCCTTTCAAAACCATCCTCCAAATTTTTAAACACAACAGATAAGCAGTAAGAACCAACGTTTTAAATACCGGAACCGGTCGCCGGACTGGTTCCGTCCGGTTCCGGTCCGGATCGCCGATACAGAAAACGAAAAAAAAAAAAAATTTCAAATTTCAAATCGCGCCGGACCGGACAAACCGGTCACCGAACCGTCGGAACCGGCCGGCCGGCGGTATCACTCGTCGGACCGGAGGGATCGGCTGACCGGTCGCCGGACCGGCGGGAACGGCCACCGGACCGCCGGTCCATAACCTTGCCGGTATCGCGGGTTGGAACCGGACCGGCCGGTACGGACCGGTATTGGCCGATCCTTGAAACCATGCTAACAGCC
>JAUPMG010122041.1:0-11730 GCA_031762675.1 Pachysandra terminalis | reverse complement strand
CACTCTTAGCACTCGAGGGTTCTCCCTCTAAAACGCTTGGCCGAGTGACACTTGTCCTACTGAGAGTAGGAAACTCTCTATAAATACCAGTCCCCATCCTCCATTGAAGAGGATCGAAAACCTGAATTAAAAACCAGATTTCACAACCCTGAAACAACAGTGAGTGAAGAGAATGAAAGAGAAGGATAAATCTTCAAACCTGTGAGGTTTTATTGCTCTATGACTGCATTCATTCACCCTTCCTCAGTTATTGCTTCCTTCTACCCCTTTCTCTTGTCTTCTCTACAGTTAAATATTGACAAGGAACGCTCTTAACAGAACGGTTGCGCGACAGTTTAGGCTGTCTTGAGACAGACTTCCTACCTTACTCTCTGGTAGATGATTGTAGTTGGCTTCCCTTAATACATTTCATCCTTTTACAAATCCGTCATCACCAATATTAATGTTTCTGTAAGTTGAAGTGTTTTTTCATCTCTTATGTTTTGTATATTTAATTTCTTCGTGGCCTTGGATTCCTCTCTCTTTTTCTCTATCCTCTCTTTCTCTCTCCTCTCTCCCTCTCGTCTTTCTTTTTCTCTTGCTCGGTAGCTTATTTAATTTTTTTTTTGTCAAAAAACTAATATTGCCTACAGAAAAAATTGAAAATTTTTATTGTACAGGACCGCCGACAATGGCCTCATCAATGTATGCGGTCCACAAGCGTGCCGTGAAAACGACGTTAATGATATTAACAACAAGGCTGTCATTGGGGTTAGGTGGACCGCCGACAAATGCATTATCGGTAGTCCGTTGACTTTCTCGGTGGTTTAGGATTGTCGAGAAATGCTCTCTATTTTGTAGTGAAGTCGTGAGAAACAGAAACTTGGTGAAGAACTGGTAACTTATGTCAAGCGATTCAATGACTTCATAATTACTTGCACTGAAATAGTGTCCGAAGAGAAATTCGTCTAGATTGTATCAATGGTATGTTGCTCACATACCGAGTGCACCTGGAGAATCTCAACGTCGACAATTTCACCAAGCTTTAGGAAGCAACTAAGCGGACAAGTGCTTCGATTCTTTTTACTGATAAGAAGGGAGATAAGAAGCGATTTTGCTGTGACTATTGAGAAGTGAGAGAAGTCCTCTTCAAGGAACAAGGGTAGGAGCAACAACAGGGAGAAACGGACACAACCTCTTGAGGTAACCTGTTCTCCTGATCAGTTGGATGTCTTAATAGACGAATGGATCAAAGATGATCATATCTCCCTTCCTCCTGTCAAAAATGATCCTTCTGACATAGAGAAGTCTTCAAAGTATTGCAAGTTCCGCCGTAATACTAGATACACCACCTTCAACTACTATTGCTTTGTGAAAGTTGTTTTATGCTAGGTTGGCTGCTGGAGATATTGATCTCCCAGATGAAACTTTACACACTGATCCCCTCCCAAAACACAAAGGGAAAGAAGTGGTGCGCATGTTTGCCACCCCTATGGAAGTTGAAAGTGACATGAATGCCAAGCTGAGTGATGCTCTGCGAACAACCATGAAGATCCAAATCTTGTTTGAAGATATGCAATTTAGCCCCGAGATGCGTAATGATGCCACTCGAGCACTACCGTCTCCCACTGAGAAAAATCATTACGAATGCTATATTGTTGATGATGCTGTCTACTTCACTCCTAGACTCCACAAGACAACTATACCTTTCACAGTAGAGGACATGTTGGCTCATTTTGAAGACCATAACAGGCCTTTGTATTTAAATGCTACACTTCAGGGTGTTGACATTTGGAGGGCCCTCGTTGGCAATGGATCTTCACTCAACCTTTTACCTCTTCGCATATTTGAGGCGATTGGAGTCTCGAAGGATAGGATTGTTCTTGAGACAACCCAAATTCTGGGCTTTGACACTCAATAGCAACAGACTATAGGGTACATCACCCTCGAAACTCAAGTAGGATCCTTTAAATTCCCTACATTATTTCATATTATTGATGATAAAGCTGAATTTCATATATTATTGGGAAGACCCTGGATACATCATGCTAGAGCAGTTCCCTCATCTTATCATCATTGCCTCAAGGTCATTTGGAATGAAAATTTAGTCCAGGTGGCGGTTGATCCCTACCCTTTTGAGTCTGAACCCTACTTTGCTGAGGTTGCAGACTATGATGGCTTTTCCCTAAGGTCGAATGTCGGGTTGCTAAGCTGGAAGGGAAGTTACTCCCTCCGTGGGCATTGCTGAGTTCCACCAAGGACCCTTCTACTTTTACCTCTGGTCGACATGTCTCTTGCAACGACAAGGGATCCTCGATGGCAAGGTGCATTCGAGTAGACCTCCAAAATGGGAGGTTTGTATATCGATTATGACAATCACAAGGGACTCCATGCGCTGATAGTTATTTTAACATTTCGAGTTGTCTTCGAAATGACCATCTTGCTATCCCAAAGCTGTCTTTTGAGATAGCTATTTTAATATTTCGAGCAGTCTTTCAAAATGACCATCTTTCCATCTTGAAACTATCTTTCGAGATGGCTATTTTTAGCATTTTGAAATAACTATCTCGCTATCTTGAAACTATCTTTTGAGATGGCCATTTAGGCATTATAAAATTGATATATTCTAGATGACCACTTTGACATCTCGAAATTATAATTTAATGTTATGGATTGCATTCCTTTTATGAAACATTCCTTAACATCCAATCACCCCTCGAGATTCCTAAATTTGAGGTTCTTTTCTTAAAACATAGGAGAAAATAAATAGAGACTTTCAAGAATGGCAAGCCAGAAAGATAAAGTTCTATCGAGACCTTTGTGGGCCATGTCACATCAAGGGAATTAATCACCACATAAAACATAACGCAAAACAAGTGTCCTTTGTGAACTGTAAGACCTCGCATTCATGCTTGATCGGACGTTTCATGTACATTTATTAGACGTTTTGTATATCTGGTTGGGCGTTTTGAATGCTCAAATCAAAACATTTGTATACATTAATAAGATGCTTTGAATATATTTATTAGACATTTAAACGGTCAAGTGATGGATCGAAGGAAATATTGGCTATAAAAAGACCAATTGTGCACATAAAGAGGGACTTCTCCTGAACTTTTGGGAACACCTCTGAGATACTCTGAACTTTCTGAAATTATCTGAGAAGTCTTCTTTTGAAGCTTATCTATGGTGATCTTTTTGAACATTCCTGATTGATCTATTTTTCCTCCTTTGTTTCATTCTATTTAACAAGGCAACCCTGCATTGGAACGACCTTCTGTTGGTTTAGGCCAGTTCAGGTCAGGTTACTTGAAACCTCTGTTGTTCTAACCTTTTATTGTGGTTCTTGGTTAATTAACATCGGATTGTTATATTAATCATTTACAGGTTTTAGCATCACCAATACCACATGCTTTGCCTTTGCCGTTCAAGAGTTGTTCCTTCGAAGGAACAACTGGAGCCTTTGAAGTAACAGGCGCCTTCGGAGCACCAACTGCCTTCGAAGCTTTACTCCTTTCGCTCCTCAGAATCAAAGCCTGAGAACGAGGGACTTCCTCCTCATCCTCTTCCTCTTCCTCTTAGCCTACTTGTCTCTCTTTAGACTCATCTTCTGAAGCATCAACCTCCTCATTAAAATATACATTTTGAATGATGTTGTGGCCTGAAAGCGTATGAGAAACGGGGTAACCAAAGCCAATAGAAGGTTGATGATTCTTGCCTTTGATCCTCAACCACTGTTTTCCTTTGGTATGATAATTGACCACAAACGGCGTCACAGGACTAGTACAATATCTGCGTAACCTTTGAACCGTGTTTGTCCAGTAAGTGGCCCACATCAACGACACTCGCCCGTTTCTATAAGGAGAAGCAAGGCCAGCTTCCTAGTCTACCGTTAATTCCCGATGGCCGTGAACTAGGGAATACCTTCCTCAATTTGCACGATTGAAATGTCGTTAGGATTCGTTACATCCAGATTCTTCAAATGAGCAGTTTGGACCATACCAAACTGTCGAAATACTCGATGAGGATTATATGTAGGGAATTGGCTCCTATAATCCTTGACCATTCATAGAAGATAGCCAGTATATACTATCACAACGAAGGTCCTCTCCTTTGATCGAAGGATTGTTTAATCCTTCACCTTCAATGGAGGCTCAATCTCCAACATTGTCCTCTTGAACTGGAGAACCCTCAACGTTCCCCAATGATAGGGACGAAACTCGAACTCTCCCTCCAAATTGTAACGACTCTTAATTTTTAATTTTTGTTAGGGGCGATTTTGTAATTTTCTATTTCGTGGGGTTGTGGGTTAATTGTTTTAACCCAGCCATTTGTATTACATATAATGATTGTACTGCTGCCCCACACCTTAGTGTTCCTTCTTTAGTGTGATTGTGTGGATGAGATCTAATCTCATGAGCCAAGGCCAACGGAGGGCCCCGATTGAGTTGTGTTAGAGATTAGGGCTCTTGGGAAACCCTAGCCTCATTTTGTTCTTGGATGTTTTCGCTGAGAAGGAAGAAGAAGGAAGAGAGCAAGGAGAAGGAAGAACCCAACCTTTAGCACCATCAACCTCACGAAATCAAACTGAGATTGAAGAGGAAAGCTTCACATTGACAAGGTAAGTATACTGTGTGCATTTGTGTGTGTGCTTGGGACTCTCTATGCCCAAATGATGTGAATGTGATTTCTTTTGATTTTGAGAGTGTTAAATGGTAGAAGATAGTAATGTGTTTGTGTTCTTATTTTGATTCGAATTCATTATGATGCTAGGGTTAGGTTTGTGTTGTTATTGTTCTTAAATGCATGATTATCTGATTTGGGTGTTTAGTATGTTGAAATGCATATTTGAACGATTATTATTGCATATGTGTTGATTTAGTATGATTTTCCATTGTTTTCAGACCCATAATATTCTTGGATGACAGACCTAATTGAAGAGATTTAGAAGGTTAGACATTGGAGCAAAATCTGGGTAGAAAAATGCAGAAATCGCGCTCGTCAGTGGGTTGTCGGTCTGCTGACGGAACCCACCGATGAAACACATGGGGCTTTAGTTGTCGTCGGGGGTTCGTCGGTCCGCCGACGGAGTCGGTGGACTCGTCGGTGATACCGACAGATCTGTCGACAAAATGACCACAGGTGGGCATTGTCGGCGACTCATTGATCCACCGATGTCACCCGCCGACAGGGACTTGACATTTTAGAGATTTTGGTTGGCGGATGCGTCGGTGGCACCGACGGCATCCACCGACGGGTGAATTTGGACTTGTACAATTTGGTCAGTGGACCTGTTGGTCCACCGACAGCACCCGCTGACGGGGGTGGTTGAGGCACAGTTATGAAGAGTTTAAATAGGGGTTAACTCTCAAACTTATTGTTGATGTACATAGAACCATTGTGATGTTTACTTGTTCCTCATGTTAGAATAAAGCATGCGACTTATGCATACATGTAGTTGATTGATACTTGCATGCATTAAAGGACATTCATGCATGGTAGGTCTCTGCGGAGGCCTAGATATTGGACTAACCTTGGATTCTTCATGAAGGACCAAAGGATGATGTGAGGATACTTGGACTCCGAGTTGAGTTCCAAATGAGAGATAAATTCTCTAGAGTCTCGAGGAGACTATATATGTATAAATCTAAAATGATTTGTGGGTGAGGGATTAGCTACCCCAATAGCCGGATGATTCATATATATGGTATTATATATATATATATATATATAGAGGGTAACCCGATTGGTAGTTGTGAGTTTGGTGATGTGTCACGGAGGGGACTTCAGTAGTGAGACTCTTGGAACCATCCCTGCAGGAGGATGTGTGCCCTGATTAAAATAGAGGTGGGGCATGACTTCCCATGGGTTGTGAATCCCTAAAATCGTGTTGTACACATGAAATCCGATATAGCCTTAGTCCGAATGGGTGCAAGTATTCTTGAGAGATGCATGGTGGCATAGATGGGATCCGTGTGAACATCCGACTTCATAATATCAACGGCATGCATATGCATTCACGTGTTTGTAATGGCCATCATGATTGATGCATAGATTACTTATTCATGACATTGCATAAAATGAATCAACCTTGCATTGAATCATGGCATTCCATGCATACACATAGACTATCCTGTGTATTACACCTTATTTGCACATTATATTTACTGAGCGCGTAGCTCAAGCCTTTCTGTCTTCTAACATTTCAAGTGAGTACGATAGGAAAGACAAGGACTATGACGCGAGGTGCTGAGGAGGGCTTGTTAGAATATGTGCAGATTGGAGATTCTTTTTGTTGATATATTTGTGCCCTGTATGCTTTTGTGAGAGATTGACTCTCGTATTACTTTTGTGAGCTTATCGTCTTTGAATCCCTTTATCAAACTCAACAACACAATAGTGAGTTACTGAGTTATCAAACCAAACCATATCAAACTCAAATACAATAGTGATCAATCCAAACTTCCAATAGATTCTAAATCACTATAATAACATTCTAAAACACATTTCTATCCATTCTAAACAATATGTGCATCAAATTAAAGTATTTACATGATTAGGTTAAGTTCATGAACCCTATTCTAGGATTTTAGCCTAAATTTCATATTTCATGTTAGTGCCATACATGATGCATGATACAACATGCTATATAATAAATCCAACAACAATAATTACTAAGAAGTTATACTTACAACCAGTATTTGGGTTTTTGCCCAAATACCCAAGAAATTGAGAGAATACTTGCCTTGATTCGTTATAGTCGCGGCTCCTCGTGCTCCATCATTTGTTGTCGCATCCCCTTTAATTCTTGGTGCTCCATCTCTCTTGCCTTGATGTTGAAAATCCCTCCTCCAAGCTCTATGGACTCTCTCTCTCTCTCTCTCTCTCTCTCTCTCTCTCTCTCAAATCTCAGCCAAAAATAGGGTTATGAGACAAAAGGGTTCTATTTATAGGCTCAAGGTAAGTTAAGGGACAGTTTGGTTTTGTTTAATCTGGGTTTTCACTTAAATGGTGATTTAACCCAAGTCTCAAGGTATGACAACCTAATTCTAAGTCTGGGGACCACTCACACCATTTTTTACTCTTCCCTCGGCCAATCTCACTGGTCCAACCTCTCGCTCACCTGACAAATGATCAAAATACTATTTCTAGATTTTCGAAATTTTTCGGGTCACTACACTCGAGTATGACTTGAGAGGATGTCCTCGAACAAGTGAGGCTCTCAAGAACCTGAGGGGTTGTTCCATCGCAGGTAGGTGCCCTCAAGTATGACTTGAGAGGTATCTCTACATTGGTATCCTGTTATGGAGTACCTGTTGATATTAGCTTCATTGCATATTCATTGTAGTATTGATCATCCTGTGATTTATGTAATAAAGGGTCATAATGGTAGCACACTACCTTCTCCCTATATCTATGTCTTGGTTATATTTTCCTTGAACCAGTTCCTCGAACCGACCGGGGTTCTTCCTTAAGACGTTCCCAACGGTTATACCCATAGGTATCAGTGGGGATCTTACTACGTGTCAGTCATAGTCCTGACAAGTAGCGGTCTGTTATTGGGCTATCTGCCCTTACCATTTTTCATATCTACAGTAGCTTAAATCTAAGGTCTCTATATGGGTAATTCGATAATATATTGTTCACCTTATGAGTTGTATGCACTCTAACGTCCTTTGAAGGAACATGGGTTGAACTACCAAAAAGAGTTCCCTTGAGGTGAACAAAGGCCTGAAGAGTATTTTGTGGAATTTGAATGCCCCATTTATTTAAAGTTGATTGCATTAAATCTTCAAAATAGTCACGTGACAAAACCTCAACGACTATATATATTGTATATATTATTTAAGAGGATATTGCCTTATCAGGAATGGTAAGAATAAGAATGGATACATTGTTTTTGATATACATGCATATTACAAATTTTATATGATTCATGAACTCTTGAATTCCAAGACAACTCATCACAGAGCAAGTTCACTTAATCAAGTGACTCACCTCAATTCCGTTTTGAAAATAACTTGTGCACATTACTTACGCGTAAACTTAAATATGCATTATTGCATGAGGATATTTCCAATCATCTCTTTAGACATACGTCCAATTGACACATGTCTTTGTCAAGAGAGGATATTTTGAATGTTTTTCCATATAAATAGCATGCTCTCGAATCAAAACACTGTTGAAACAGTGAAAATATTCAATCACATTCCTGTATAACTCACAAATATATGAAAGAGATAAATAGTGATAACTTATCTAAAAGATTTCGACTCTCTTGAATTCTAAAGTTCCTTACGTTGTGGTGTGCATTCTTGTTTGTATATATGATATTTCGATATTCCTCTCTTTTCTCATAGCTTTGTCTTAGCCAAATGTCATATTTGAAAAAGAAACGTTCTTAATAAAACAGACTTTATCTCCGTATTTATATTAATAAATTTAAACTTTATTATCTATATTTGTAGTTAAGGAATTAGAACTTTATCGATCAAAGGTAATCAAATTTCTAGCTATCTGCTACAAATTCTACATCACCAATATAATCGAAATATAAATAATATGTTATATTTCGTATACCTTATGTAATTCATGATATGTTCACTTACAATAGATTTGATCTTTAGATATTAAATTTCCATGAACTCCATCAACATCATCTTACCCTTGGATATAAGACGGCCCGCAATGGATTCTTCATAACAACAGTAAACACTTGCTTCTCCGACAAATCAACCTGATCTCCATCAACAGCCGTCCATTCAAATTCCCTCACCAGATTCGCCACAAAATACTCCAAATGAAGCAACGCCAAACCAAGACCTGGACAAATCCTCCTCCCTACACCAAACGGCATCATCTTAATCTCCCTGCTCCCGGTTATATCGAATACTACTTCCCCTGCGCTCAAAAACCTCTCCGGCTTAAACTCCATTGGATCTTCCCACACCTTTGGGTCCCACCCCATATCCGCTACCATGAAATTCACTGTACCGTTCTTCGGTACAACATACCCATCCAACGGGAAATCCTCTGTAACTGCATGCGGCAGTACAAAGTGCCCCGGTGGATGCCTCCTCAACCCTTCCAAAACCACCGCTTTCAGATACGGCATCTTCTGCAAATCCTCTTCTTTGATCTCTTCTTCTCCCGTCCTTTTGATCATCACTTTTTGAATTTCTTCAAACAACTTGGCTTGTACGTCTTGATGCTTCACCAAGTTAGCCATGATCCACTGTAACGCGGTCGCTGTCGTATCTGTACCCGCGTTCAAGAACTCCGAGCACAAGCTCACCATCTCGTCCTCATTCAGATTCCTCTTCTTCTCATCTGGAAGTTGAAGATCCAAAAGAGTATCGACGTAGCATACAACAGCCTCTGGAACTTGTGATTTTTTATTTTCTTCTCGAGTTCTTATCAGAGGAAGCAATACAGATTCTTGGTTTCGACGGATTTCTTCGAGCTCCTTCCACCGATTTCGAAACACGATCTTTCCCAATCTGGGAAAGAAATTAAGAACTCCGAATCTAGAAAAATTCGACAACAGCGCTCGCTGCGCAGCTTCGATTTTTCTAATGGTTTTCTCATCAAGCTTTTCCCCGAAACACATGAGTGCGAGCAAACAGAACATGGCGTATTGGAAGTGATCCACGACGCGAACGGGCTCACCTGATGCTTCCGATCTGAGTCTGTTGACGAGTATATCAGAAACCCATTTGCGAGCGTGAGCGTAGGATTTCACACGCGAAGGATGTAGGATTTCGGAGGTGAGATTCCGACGTAGAGATCTCCAAAGAGGGCCGTAGCTTGCAGAGCTGATGTTGTGTTGGTTACTGCTTATGAGCCGACTGGTTTCGACTGGCGGAGGTCTATTGGCGAAGATGGCTCCGTTTTGGATTAGGGCTTGATGGGTGAGTTCGTGGGTGGAGATGAAGATGGCCGGACGGGAGCCGATGTGGAGAGTCATGATTGGACCATACTGGGTTCGTAGGCGACGGAGGATGGGTTCGAGTTCGGAGAAGGATTTGCGTAGCCATAAGAAGCTGCCGATTATGGGTACTGTGGACGGACCTGGTGGGAGGATTTTAGGACCTTTTTCTGCCTTGTATAGGAAAAGAGTAAAAAAGGATCTTAGAGCAACAGATATACAGAGGGAGACGAGGAGAAAGAACCAGAGTTCCATTAGGGTTTGGACTTAGGTATGATAGAATCTGAAGGATGTGGTGAACGAGTGATGCCTGTGCAAACTAAAATTGCGAAATTTGTAACAAAGTCGTCTGCGATAAACTCTAAATGTGGTCCATGCCACGTAGCCCTTTTCATACAAATAATCGGTATCGATGATCCAATGGTCTAATTAATCTCCTTAGAGGCGTGTCATAATCTGGGGTCGGATTGCCTGTTAGTTAGCAAACAGGCAATTCAATGTGACGTGAGACAGTTTCAAGAGGTGAAATGGTATTTTCGTCTCTCAATTGCGAACCCCGAGATGCAAAAATACCATTTTACATTTAGAGTTGTTCCTGTTAACCATCTAATAGATGATCCGCCCCAAAATAATCTTAATGAGAGATAGTTTACACGATTATGATCGGTAGCCTTAAATCATATGTAGAGCGGTTTATTTACTCCTCCACTAACATCTGCTATTATTTGTCAAAGCGGTTTATTTACTCCTCCACTAACATTGGCTATTATTTGTCCACATAATTAGTACTGATGATCTTTTAGGTTGATCGAAGATTTCCAACATTCTTATTCTATTAGTGTTATCTTACTTATCTTGTAAGAAAACTCTTTGAATGATAGAATGGGCATTGTAGATTTGACTCAGATGGTCAATTCATGAAGAGTTGGTTACACTCAAAGGATTAAGGGTTGGTCACCCATCTCAAAGGACTAATTGTTGGTCAATTCAAAGGACAAGATATGGGCTTATCACTCTCAATAGACTTGAACCTTATCGGCTTTAAAGAAATCTTTATTGGAAAGGTCTTCAAATGCATGCTTATTTACTAATCCACAAATATCACCTCCGGATGACATCTACAAGCATTGTGGGACTCGCTACTGCACTTACTTTAATGACATTTCGAAGAAAAAACATTAATATCTGATTTCACCGAGTTAAATTCAAGGTTACTCGAATTGGTTGATTAACCTAGAATCTCAAATGATTCTATAACGACTCTTCCCGAGCGGGTGCGAGAGCGAGAGCGTCAATCTTGAAAATAACATGTGGTCCAAAGCACCTATTGAGCGTCTGTATATATACATACAAACTATACTTAATTTATAAATATATTTTAATTCCTATTTTTATGCTCAAACCACATATATAAGAGAATGGTCATAATACACTCTAACGAACCCAATACAAAGCCAGAAAGCCCCATGTTCATCCATAGCCAAATCCAGCAAAAAACCCCATCCAATTCCTTGTTTGTCAACATCAAAACCTCAAAAACCTTCATCTGTGTTGATCCAAAAACCTTCATAAAAAACATGCAAAATCCCATCAAAACTCCATCAAACCCTAGCCAAAATCTTCTCCAAGCCCTGTTAAAGAACTCCTTTAAAAATATGCAAACCTTAGGCAGTTTATCCTCCATTGTCATTTCCAGATTCAAGCTCTAAGTCCATCAACACCTGCAAAGTTCAAAAGGGCAAAAAGAAGGAAGAATTCTGCTACAAGTTAGAAGAATTTATTTTATTTTTATTTATTTATTTCTTTTGTGATCAATATTGATC
>JAUPMG010122030.1:0-11730 GCA_031762675.1 Pachysandra terminalis | reverse complement strand
TCTTGAAGGAAGACTCCAATAGCAACAATTTGTGGGATAAAAGCAAATAATTCCAGTGTATTTGGGGGCAAAATAATCGAATCCTGGAAAATAATTAGGAAATGATCAATGGAAATAAATGAACAAAAAAGGAAAGAAATTAAATTCAAGCTAAGAATAGATGGAAATTATTATTAAGAACACAGATAACTGTTAATTTCAAACATAAACTCGGAAAAAGCTATAGCTTTAAGCCAAAAAAAAAAAAGTAAATTATCAGAGTCTGTTAAAATTTCTACAAAACAACATAATTTAGCCGAAAAATCTCCAAGTAAAACCAGAAAATCTAGCTTTTGACGACCAAAAATAGCCCTCTTTCTTAAAGAGATAAACACATGCTTACTGCTTCGCATTAATACTATATTTTAATAAGCAATAAATTCAACACTCTTTACCAAAAAAATCCATACCAAACAAAGGGAAAGAAAACCCAACACGTAACCTAGCTCCAGAAACTTAAAAACCCAATCAAAACAACGAGAATCAAACACGGAAGCTCTTCCAACATAACCTATAGATCAAAAATTCCTTTTTTTTTTCAACCGAACTCCAACTAATTCCTTAAACGCAACTCATATTGAGACCAAAATTTTCAATTTTTCAATCTTTTCCCCAAATTTCAAAACGTAAACCTTTCAAATAAACCTCGAATCGTTCTAATGTAGATATCAGCAATCCAAGTTCTTGCCTTCTCTTCGAAACTTCGAATCAGAACTGAAGAAACAAAAGAGAAATCCAAAAAAAAAAAAAAAAAAAATTAATCCTCGCAATTTCAAGCCACGATCCAGATTAACAGATCTTCACTAAGATCAAACACTACTTTCCTTCTTCAAAAACACCCCAAAAAAAAAAAATTAATGAATTGCAGAGACAGAGATCGAAACCCTAGTCGTCTTCGAGGCTTTCTATCTCTGAGAGAAACCAAGTTGAAAGATCGTCGGCTTTTCTAATTATATAAGCTGTGTTCTTTGGATTTTAGCGAAGCCAATTAAACGGTAGTGATGGTCCTGATGGACACAGACTCTTCGAGCGTTTGATGTCGTCTGATTCTTGTGAGTTCCTCCAATCACTAAAGGAGATGGAAACCTGGAATATGCACAAGATAAAAACAATATTAAATCATTTAAATATCTACCGTGTCGGATTTTAAGTGCTGGGAGAGGCGCAGCTAACTTCCAAATGGAAGTTGCTCACAAGCTATATATATCTATATATATATATATATATATATATATCTATAAGCCTAATCATTGCGTGTATTGTGGTACAAGAAATGCCACGTAGCTAAAAGAGACTGTAGAATGTTTTAACTTTTTTTCTTTTCTTTTTTATAACCAACCATTATGGCTCCGACTAAATCCGGATTCGAACCGGGACGGATCACGAAGGCGGCAAAACTCTCCCATATAGCGCAGCTGCATACCCAAGACTCGAACTCGAGACCTTTGATTAACCTAAAACCGGCCCCTGTCATCTGATCTACGCGCATATAGTCTAATGCACGCTGATCTATATGAGATGTACGCTGATCTATATGAGATATGTTTATGGTGATTTGAAAATATCAATTTTTTTAGTTATTGTTATCCGTTTAATAAAGGGAAATTTACATTTACACCCTCTTGAGTTTATACCAACAAGTATCTCTCAAACCTTGCTGGCCATCACAAACCAAGGTTTAAAGTCTCGGGATCGGGATCAGGGATTCCTGATCCGGATCCGATAGAAAATTTGTACCGTCAGATTTTTTTCTAAATTTATTTTTTATGGATCGTCCGAACTAGATGTCGAACCGGTAGTACCCGTTGTCGGACCGATGATATCAGTCAATATCGAACCGGTCCAGACCGATATCTATCTAGATCATCTAATTTATAATTAAAAAAAAAATTGACCGATTCTAACAATGTATCAGTCACCAGACCGATTGTACCAGTAGACCCGTACCAGTATCGATCGGTTGTACCGATTCGATCTAGAGCCTCACAATACAAAGTTGTATCGTGGCTTAAGACCGACCCTGACGGATCTCGATATGGACCACACGTACAGACCGGATTGATCCAATCCTTGAAATATTGCAATAAACACCTCCCATATATAGTTTAAAAGTATGTTACAACAAATCTCTTTCGTTCGTAACATTCAATAAAGTAACTGAATATTTGCCTTTTGCTTATAGCAACATATTTTAAGGGCGAAAATACCCTTACATACGTTGTCTAATGATCCTAAAAACAAAATGGGTGCTTATATGGAAGAAGAAGGCAGTTTCATAACAATGAAAATTATGAAAACCCCATCTTTCTTATAATTATAATCGGTGGCACGTATAGTATTGCATGTTGCACGTTGATATACTTCTAGAACGTGTTAACTATTTTATTGGCACACTATTTTTTTATAATTGAAAGATGTGTAACCACTTTATTGTCCCATCACTTTTTTTATAATTAACAGAAATGAGAATGGTTATTTTAAAACTTAATCGTCATTTCTTTAAATAAATCAAAAAATAATATTATCTGTAAATATATTAAATACTTTATCATATTAAAAGTTATTTTAAAAAAATTTTAAAAATATCTTAACACGCTTCCCATTGGCCCTCTCCCTTAATAATATAGATAAGATTAATTAATAATTTACTTTGTATCCTTTAAACATACTTAAATGGAATTATTAATTAGAGGGGTATTATGGTCAAACAACCAGTGTTACAAATCGTTACATCCCCTAATGGCTACGATTTAAGTGTATTTTTCATCATTATATCAAACTTAAGGGGTGTCAATGTAATTATCCATTCAATAAAAGGACTTATTTTAAAATCAGTAGGGAAGAATGGAATCGTATCTGTCTAATTTATACTCATCGGGGTATCAGATAAGTATTAAAGTGGGTGGGTGAAGCCATAATACTTTTTGCCACGTGTCAACTAATATATGAACCTAAGTAAGCTACCATCTATCCAAGAAAATGGTTTCAATCCTAAGTTGAGATTTGTTTACCACGTGTCAACTATACTATATGAGGTATGGTGATTTAAAATGCAAAGTATAATGCAATGATATTATTATAGTAAAATCATTATTTCTTTATTATGTGAGAGGCACACATGTTTATCTTCCAAATTGGTGGAGGGATCAATCAATACTAAGGGTTTTCAAACAAGTAATAACTCCTTTTGAAAAAAAGACTTCCTTCTTGTTTTATCATACTTGATTGTTGTTGTTGATGCATCTAATTTATTACTTTCATTCAACCGTTCATGGTGGGATAGTGATGGCAACGGAGCGGGATTTGACAAATTCTAACCCTTCGCTAAAGGGGCTCCTTAATACCAAATCCGCTCTTAACCCTATCGAGGTCGGTAATAAGGCTATTAACGAGCCAAGCTAGTTCAGCTCATATGAGTCAAGCTTGAGCTCTATAATTAGGCTCCTGAGTCAAGTTTGATTTCGAAAAAAGCTCATTATCTTAACGAATTTGAATCGAGTTTGAGTAAGCTCGGCTTGGTTTGTATATGAGATTATACGTTTATATTCCTATATTTTATATTATGTATATTAAACACACATATTAACATACTATATTACATATAATAATAATTATCAATTATAATATTAATGCATTTGTATTAATCTAAGCTTTTTTATTAATCAAGCTTTCTATGAACCTAATTTTTTTCATGCCGAGCTTCTACGAGCTTGAGCTGAGCTGGGCAAAGCTCGGCTCGGACCCTAAATTTTTTTAATGAACCTGAGCCAAATTGGGCAAAGCTCGGCTCAGCTTGGCTCATTTACAACCCTAGGCGGTGGGTAGGACAGGTTCTAGTTGGCTACAAGGTTCTTTAAAAATATATGTTTTTTTTTCAAGTTGAATCTTTAATTTTTTATATATAAAATATATAATTAAAACATGGCAACGGGCATGGGTTAAGGGTAGGTTGAGCCAAAACCTAACCCAATCCTAAACCGACTCACAGATTACGAAACTCTAACTATTGAAGATGAGGCGGGGCAGAGCGGGCTATCCAATTAACCTGTTTCATTGCCATCCTTAGCGTGGTCTATTAACACCATTCATCCTATGTTACTGACAAAAGGTGTAAAAAGTAGAAGTGAAATATCAAAAAACACAAAGAGTGTGTTGGAAGTTGTAAAACAATGTGAAGTGTTTTAAGTGAAATTAACCCAACCAAGTTAGGGCATTGATTAAATAATATATATAATTCTTTTGGGTGGGTATGTTGGACACTTGGACTTAGTCATTTTTACAATTTGATTTATAATAATACTAAAACTGCAATTTGATTTATAGTAATAGAAATATCATGATATTAGAGAATAAATCAGAAACAGATATATGGAAACATAGATACATAGGAAGGTGTCTTTCTCAAGCTGTCAAGATAGGATGGATTGGAGCCTGGCCTTCCAAACATCCAGGGCACATGTGGTTCACAATGCCAAAAGCTTCTATCAAAATAAAATTTAAAACCAGAGATGAAGAGAGAAACAGAATATATATTGTTAAGCACATGGTTCGCACTTTGTAGTCAAATTGAGACTAGCCGAGATTGCTGACTGACTCAAACGGTGCATCAAGATTCTTTGGGTTGAATCAAAGTAGCTTTCTGATTGGTTTCCACATTGCTGTCTTTATCTGTTCCATAAGACCATTTCCCAACTCGCGAATTGAAGGATATACAAGTGGAAATGAAGTCCCAACAGTGGTAAAAGAGCAGAACTCGTGAAACAGGTCCTTCCCTTTTTTTCCCCTCCTGTTTTGACCTTGTATTAGACTTTCTTCTTTTTTTCCAAATACATGTGAGAAAGAAAAGTTCAAGTTGGATTTGATATTTCCATAGCATTTAGTTTAATGAGTCAAGTTTCAAACAGAGCTTATTATATTTTATTATATGTAAGATTTAGGCTGCTTTTGGTTAGCACCAAAGTAAAGGAAAACAAAAGTGAAAATAAGTTTTTTGTTGCTGTTTGGTTGTTGTAGGAAAATTATATGAAATTATGTAATTGTGCGTTTGGTTAACAAAAAGTCATAAGAATCCTGAACATAATTTTCAATTCTGCCTTTATACCATAAACCATATTTATGTTATGTCAAACCGACTTCAATTTGGTTTTGGTTCATTTTTTAGATTTTGGGTTTAATATAGAACACTCAACTCTTTTTAAAAAAAAATTCATCCAATTTTTAGACTTTTTTAATTAATTAATAATATTTTTTAATTAATTAATTAATAATATTTTTTAATTAATTAATTAATAAGACTTTTTTAATTAATTAATTATATATATATATATATATATATATATATATGAATGAGAAGGGCAATGTTGTAAATATGGATGTTGTAAAGGGCAATTTTGGAAGACTTTCATAAGGTTTCCTTGCGACGCAACAATCGGACAGATTTGATGAGAAAACTTTTTTAACCATTTTTTTCTTAAGAAAATTGTGGGACCCACTTTTTTTCACTTTCTTGCAATCCAAACAGTCAAAGGAAAAAAGAAAATGCACTTTTCTTTTTTCCTTTGACGGTAACCAAGCGCAGCCTTAGGGAAAATTATACTTTGATCTTCTGAGGTTTCTGACAATTGCAATTAAACCCCTTGATGTTTTACAATGACACCACCATTTGTCGGAAACCTCAAGGGGGTCGATTAACTAAGTGTCAATGACTAATATACTTCTTACAAAGAATTGAATGACTTTTAGATAAAATAGAAAAATCTTAGGTCTAAAATATCCTTCTTACACTTGAATCATTCATTGAGGGAAAAAAAAGAAGAATGAAGAATGGTTTATAAGGGGTATATCAATCAATGACTCAGTATCGGTAGTTGACCCACCTTCTTGAGGTTTCCGATAAAGGGTATCATTATAATTTTAAAAACCTTAAAGGGTCTAATTGTAATTGTCAAAAACCTAAAAGGATTATAATTTTCCCTGTAACTGAGTAGAAAGATACTAGTGACGCAGAATTTGTAACAAATAGAAATTTGAATCCTTTGATTGATACAATTAGAATTTATTAATGTAATTGCATCAACAGAGATAAGAGTCTGATGAGTCTATCTCGAGATAACCTAAACAGTTGAATAGCCGTTTTATCAAGAGTGATCTCTCTAAAATTTAACTTGTGAGTGAGACAAAGAAAGCGACAAAGAGAGGGGATATCAAAGTATTGATTATGTCAACATGAATGCACACTACAGAGCAAGAAACCTCAGAATTCGAAGGACTCGAAGTCTCTTTTAGGTGCCTTTCAGAAGATGTGATAAGTTATCACACTTTGTATATCTTACATATCTAAGAGTTATACGTGAATATGATTGATTCTTATCACTGTTTTTTCCAGTTTTTCAATATTTTTTCAGTTGTCATGATTTGAGGGCATGCTCTGCTATTTATGGGGAAAACCTGTAGAGACCTGGTTCCGAAATTAATTAAAATAATTAATTGAAATATAAAATAAATGAATTAATTAAAGTAATAGATCAATAGGGGTCAATTAATAATTTCCTATAATGAATAAAGTGGAATTCATAAGTTAATTGGGACTTTGGGCTAAGTAGCAACTAGTTTTAGTGTTTGGGGTTTAATTGGTAATTTTTGATATTTATCGGTGTGTTTTTATTAGTAATTAGAACATTGGGAACTATTTAGTAATATGGTATATGAATTGGGGTTGAATGGTTATTAGTAATAGTTATAAGGGAGTATACTGTGATTAACAAAAATATTTTAATTGCTGGAATTAGAAGTTCACGTGTAAGTAAAAGGGATTAAGCTTAAAGTAATTAGTAGGTTCTCTGGAAGGTTCTAATTAATAGGTTAAGTTGTAATTAATAGAGTATAAGGGAAACAATAATTAATTTAAAGTTGAATTCAAATCAGAAGTAAAAGGGATTAAGCTTAAAGTAATTAGTAGGTTCTCTAAAAAGTTCTAATTAATAGGTTAAGTTGTAATTAATAGAGTATAAGGGAAAATAGTAATCAATTTAAAGTTGAATTCAAATCAGAAACGTAGAAGGAATTAGTGTGTGCGTGGGTTAGAAAGTGGGAGAGGAAGAGGGGAAGTTACTATAATTTCTCCCTCACTTTCCCCATACGTAGGATATAGATTTAGAAAGTTGCTAAGAGAAAATAAAAAGGAAGAAAGGAAGAGACTAGGTTAAAAACCCTAGCCGCCCAAACCAGCTTGGAGAAGAAGAGAAGAGGAAGAAAGTAGAGCTGTAGTAAGTCGAATCTCGGATCTAGCATAACGTAAATATCATTTTTTGTATAATTCTTGCTGCATATCGTAGTCATCTTTTAAGTCAAATTCATGAACGTGTATCACCATGTATGATCTTCATGTTGTGTTTCCCTATGATTTCTAAGTTGGTTGAGATTCATGTTGTTTATATGATTTAAATCTATAATGAATATGGTTTTTATTGCATATGAAATTCTAATTTTCTTTCATGGTGATGTTTTTTGGTGTGAATTGGTATGATCTGATCTTGATTATGTGGGGATAATCCGTGTATAAGGTTTAGTTTCAAGTTATGACTTAAGTGGTTGATTTCTGGAACCCAGGAAATTGTACAGACCTGAACTATCTATTAATGGACCTACCTAAATATTTTCATATTTTATTATGATTCCTATGTTCGTTAGGAACACAACAAAACAAGTTTGACGTCATTCCAATAAGTATTTAGAAAGTTATGACCAAAATACCAACTGTACGTCGAAGCTAAAAACCCATAATAGTGTCCTGTCGGCAAGGTACTGGTCCACTGGCAACCTTACCGATAAAGAGCAATTTTGTGATGGATTTGGGCCTCGGATAGGTACCGGTCCACCGAAAACCCCGCTGATGGACTACACTTTGGTGCACAGTAAATGAATTTAATGGATTTGAGTTCGAAAAGTGTGTCCCTAGTTTGGTATTTGGTTGTTGGGAATCAAAGGTTGATCTGAAGGCTCTAGCCTACCTGTGGGGAATCGACCTTGAGTTTCACAGCACACTTTACCCTACCAATTAACTATAGACTTGCCAATTGACTTGACCATGGCCGAGGGTTGCTACTCCAAGTGTTTGATAATTGAATGATTGTACTATTGTTGTGCTATGCTGAATATGATTGATTGTGATACATTGATACTTGTGTAAAGGATGCTTGTGATGCTATCCGGTAGATTGTTCGTATGTATGGGCGCACGAGTAGCTTTTGAAGGTTATTATCACCGGTGATCCTACTGATTGTGGAAAGGATACCAATGATGGCATCCGACAGATTATTCGTGTGTATGGGCGCACGGGTAGTTTCCGAAGGGTGTTATTACTGGAAATCCTACTGATACATGGAAAGAAAACCCATGATGCATCCAGAGGATTATTTGTGTGTATGGGCGCACGGATAGTTTTCGAATGGTGTTATCACTAGAAATCCTACTAATATGTGGAAGTGAATAGCTTGTCCGGTCAACCGGGCAGCGACGGATAGAGTTGTGGTGTGTTAGGGGATTCCTTGAGAGGATTCCTATGGTTTGGTGATTGGCCCTCTTGAGATCCACCTCATGCATTAGAGATGCATGAGAACATGGTTGAGATGGTTTGGGGAATTGAACCTCGTGAAGCCAACTTGTTAGCATTATCTTGGTTGTTTGGAAGGACGGCCCCTTCGGGAACTCCTTGGGTGTGAGTCCCTAAACTGAGAAGGACGGCTCCTAGAGAGCAGTATTCGACTGTATGAAAATGAATGCTCTGCAATTGCTAGTGCATGATATGAGAGTGGCATCCAGCTGTAGTAAAATGGATGCCGAGGAAACTTGAGACCGGCTGATCTCCAGTCTAGGAAATGCATTAGTTGCATTCATGTCACTTGCATTGCATCACTTGTATTGAGCATCATGTTTGTTTGCATACATTCATCTCATCCTTCATTGTTGTTAGCATCTTGAGTGTACTTGCTGAATATAATTATGTATGTGTGTGTAACATGACTACTATCTTTCATGTTGACTGCTTAACATGATATTACTGTGTTTTGGACTAACGGTATGGCACAAGGATGGGCGGCAGGATTGATGTTTACTGGGCCTTCCAAGCTCACGCAACGTTTCATGTTGTAGGTTGAGGTGGCATGATAGGAGCTCTTGGTTTGGATGCGGATTTCCTTTGTTTTTATTGAGTTATAGATTGATAGTACGATCATGTTAGATTTCTGGGTTCATCTAAAGCCAAATGTTAAATGTAATTTGAATTTTATTGAACTTCTGCACTCTGGTAGTTTATTAAGAATGGATGTTATTTCTTTTATTGTGGTATTGGGTTGGTGATCCGCGTTCCATGGTTGGGAACCCGAAGGTTGCACCTCGTGATTCATGCCACCCACCTAGGGATTCGGACAACAGGATTCGGGGCGTGACAAAATGAAAGCACCCGAAGGAACGATGGCAACCCCTCCGATTGGGAATCGGGACAGGAGAAACAAATAGGGGTACAGGAGTCGCCACCAATCCTTTTTACGGTGTGATTGGACACCGGGGCCTCATATTTAAGGACATGAAATAACAACTAATGATTCCACTTGATGCATACCAAGAGATCAATGGGTTCAGAGGTTCGATTATGAGAATAGGGACTCAATTTGTGATTGACAAAAACGACAATGACACTATAACTTATGGACTCTATTGAGTAGACAAAAACAATCACACGTGTCTTAAGATTACCGGCATTTTAACCTAGACCGGATTCTACATGAGGGGTTGAGGTGTATGCATCTAAAAGCCAATGGGAACCCAAAACCGATAAGCCAACCTCCACACATTGATTTCTCCACATGCTTCTCGGGTCGCTTGGTTTGGGGTGGAGCGTTGGGCATCGACACCAAGGACAATGGTCGCCCGGCCGTAGGCCTACTAGACTCCTGGAGCGTAAGGTTTGCCACCAGGGACAATGGTCAGCCATTTGCAAGCTTACAAAGCTCCCTAAATAGGTGATAATGGGTAAGAAAATGTTTGTGGATTTATATGATGCATTTGTGATTCAAACATGCATTTATCATAATGTAAAAGAAGCAAGATTGAAAATAAGCAAGAGATTTATCATGAACAAACTACTAGCATGCATAGAATGAAGAAAGAGAACTAATTACTATTATGCTTGAACAAAAAAGAAGCAAATAAGAAAAGTAGAAGAAATATGCATGCTTAACCTATACTAATAACATGATTGAACAAATATTCTAGTAAAAATGAGTGATATAAAAGAACATTATAAAGATGATTAGACATGGACTAACAAGTGGCATTGATATGGAGAAAATGGAACTATCTAGATACAAAGAGAGTAACTACATTATTACATGGAGAGAGAGAAAACATAAACTATGTAAAAATGAATTAACCTAAGAAATGCCAAGTATAAAGAGAGTCATTCTTCTATTGAATGAGAGGAAAACCTATCTTTTATTGGTTTCACATACACACAAAAGTGTAACTACTTGAGAAAAAGAAAGAAAACTTATGTAGAATGATTTAAGAAAAGTCTAAGCTAAAAAGAAAGTTCTATTTCCATTGATTGGAAAAAAAACAAATCCTTGATATAACATAAATTTTAATTATATGAGATGAGAAAACAAAATTAGTAAGAGCTAAAGAAGACAAAGTAAAGTGGAAGTTTTCACTTTCTCATTGATTAAGAAGTTAGCTATCCCGTTCTTGGTTTCATATATGGAAATGCATTAATTATATGAAGAAATAAAGAAAGCATAGAATGATATGATCTAAGAAGAAGAACAAGTGATAGGATAATTTCATTTTCCCATTGATTGAGAAGGAAACTAACATTTACTTGTTTTTACACATAAAATTAATCACATGAGAAGAAATACATAAAACTTGAAGATGAAACCACATAAAGAAAACCAAGTTAAAAGAAGAGTTCTACTTTCCCATTGATTGAGAAAAAGAACTATTTCATACTTGATTTAACATTTAGATAATTAACTATACTAACATAATAAGAAAAAATGACATCTAAAAGAATGCTAAAGATAAAAAAAGTACAATATAAGTAACTTGGTGAGGTAGAAAAATACCACTTTGTTGCTTGAAGTGTAGAACTTTGTTGAATGACTTCCCTTGAATCCTTCTTCAAATGAGGGTTGGCAAGCTTGAGTTCTAGGCTACTAGGAATTTATAAAGAGAAAGATTGAGGGTTTTTCTAAGGCTTAATAGAAGGGCTTGAAGGTGTCCTTTGATGAATGAAGAGATGGGGTATTTATAGATTAAGGGTGAAGGCCTTGGGTTATTTTGGGGATTTTGAAAATGATAGTTTGGTGTTTTAGGTGGGATAAAAGTCCATAATAACTTTGTCTTTTATGAATTTACACTTTGAATAATGAAAAGATTATGGGTAAAAGTATAAATGTCAAAAGGTTTGGTAAGGAGAACTGATATGAGAGGATGTCATAGGTGGTAATAAATAGTGGGTCAATGGTCATTGACCAAAGTTCCTCACATTATGAATGGTAGATTGGTAGTGGAGAAAGTTTTGATGGTTGCATTAATTTATGGGTTAAAGAATAAAGACCCATGCTAGTGGGTAGACAAGTTGAATCTCCCTCTATGGTAGTGAAGAATGTTGGGATGAGGTGGATTGCATTT
>JAUPMG010122019.1:0-11731 GCA_031762675.1 Pachysandra terminalis | reverse complement strand
TAATGCATGTTGTGCACCTAACAAGTATATTCACCACGTGTGATTTAACAAACAAACCTAATATGCAATGCGGGTTGTTGTATAGCATTCGTTTAATATATGTTTCACACCCGATCAAACTCCTGGCTAAACAAGATAATATTATCCCCCAAATACATGGCCAAAATAGGGGGTATTCCATGTGCGCATCATAGTTTTAAGGATTGACGACCTAGAGGTCCCAATTTCCTCTATTTATTTCCGATCATGGGGAAACATCCCAGGTTTTCACCAATGTGAAATGTTCCTTGTGAATCAAACATAAACAAATCTACTAACAGGTTTTCACTCGGTCATCCATCCAACCAGACGGGTATTTGTCTCGCAAGACAAGAATCAAAAATAGGTATATCAACTCCAGAAATATATAATGCATAAGCAAATATCCTCACCTACTTTGATTTCTAGATCACGGTAATCTCCTTAAAGACCTTAAAAACCCAGCAATATGGACTTACATGCAAAGGGGTTTAATTAAGCATGGTCTTAAGGAATATGAGGTGCAAGTGATAGAGTGCAGATTAATTAAGCATACAATTGTTGTATACAATGTGTAATAAGTCCACCAAGCATGTTGGACGATAATTAAACAATTAATACAAGGCATGTCAAAATATCATAAGTTCACCAAACATAGTCAAAGGGTCCATAATGAAGCAAGCATGTGAAATAATTATAATTTAGCAATTCTAACATCAAAATCAGTCTAATTAGGTCAAAATAAACATGTATGTGAAGTTTCATAACAATCGGAGCACTTTGGGGGTTTTATTGGTGTTTTTAGAAGGTTTATGGGTTTTTGTCAGATGAACAGGCTCGTTGTTTTTTTATATTCCTAACGAATATGGGCATCTTAGAAAAATACAAAATAGATTATATAAATTATGTACATATGTGCGGAAATCAAAAGTTCAGATTTGTGCATTTTCCAGTTTAGGACTTAAAATCAGTCTATTATGTTTGACGCATTGAGTAGAGTGTCGGCGTCAAAACCCAAGGGCTTAAATCTCAAAAGAGGAGGCTCGACGCGTCCTCGGCTCATCGAGTACTCGCCGAGTGCTCTTCTGGGCTAGTTTGGCACATGCTCGGCTCGCCGAACAAAAGATTCTGGGCATTTTTTCCAGAATTCTAATCTAGTTATAATTCTAATCAATTTTCTTCCTTAAGTAACCTCCCTTAATATTAAATTCAGAACAAAACCCAATTAAAATACTTAGAAAAACATAAATAAATAATTAGATGTTAAATTGCTTTGAAAACTGTGGAAACTAACATGTTTTTTGAAAACTTACTTCATACAATTGAAAAACAGACTTGAAACTCTACTTAAATCATAAAACAAGTTTAATCCGAATACTTACCTTGATGTTGCTAGGTTGGAGTAGAGAATTCACCTCTGTTCTTCTTCTTCTTCCAAGGAAATATTGTGATTTTCTAAATTAAGCAAGGCCTCTTTTTTATATGTTTTCAGCAAATAGTATTAGTTTTTGAATTTTAATCCTGTCCAGTTATTGGGATGTACTAGTTTCTAAGCCATTAGATCAATTCCAATCTCTCCCAGTTCAACTATGCTTCTATATTTGAATTTTAGAGTTCTAGCAAGTTTTTAACTCTTATGGAAGTTTCTATTACTGTTTTTAATCTAAATCATTGATTTAAGTTAAAAATTCCTACAAGATCCTAGCCACCATTATAACTTAGAGAGTGATAATTGTGTGTGAAGCACTTTAGTTTCCTATAGTGCAGTCCACCAATCACAAACAGTCAAAGTCAAATCTTAAACTAATTTACTAAAATTTTAAATTAACCTCTATGTTTATTACACCCAAACTCCTATACTTTTATTAATTATAGATTAGTCCTATAATTTGGTTAGGTATTACATTATATTTTCAGCATGTTATACTTGTATATTGATACATATCTCAAGAATCGCTCATTATTATTTATACTGATTATCATTGAAGAGTGGCTTTGGTCTTACTTCAAATTATAAACCATGATTGATTCGTTTATTTACTGAGCTAAGTGTAGCTGACGCTTTCGAGCACAACATATTTCAGGACCTACAGTTGGACACATGGACCACGAGGAGCAAGGTGGAGAACAAGGATGTTTTGAAGATTTTTAATTATAGTTAGAGTTTTATTCGATATTTTATTAGATCTTGTAGTAGGGTTTATTCATTGTAATTTCAGTACTTAGTTAAATAGGTTAGTTAATAGGGATTTGATTTAAAGCATGAGACTAGTATATATTATTTTTCGCTGTTTTCTGTTTGAAGAATGTTATGTGATGGATACTATTTTTATAACATTACTTTCTATACTTGATATTATATAAAATCCTTCTTAATTAATGATTTTGGCTACATATCGTTTATCCACTCCCATCTGGATATGGGGTGAGAGTTACAAACTAAATTTAGGGACTCTAATGAGAGAGAGAGAGAGAGAGAGAGAGAGAGAGAGAGAGAGAGAGAGAGAGTTTCTTTAGGGTTTTTGGATCAAACGTATGAAGCATGCAATGGGCTAGGAGGAGTCTTCTTAATATATATAAGACTCTACTCTACTCCATGTTTGACTTAACCTCCTAACTAATATGAGGAAGTCTCACACTAGGGTTGTAAGTCTCAGGTTCTTGGATCGGATTGGTCCCGACCGATCCCGATCGGCGATATTGACCAGTACCGACCAATGCAGATCTGATCCAAAGTTGGATCGTCCTTAAAAAAATGGAGCTTCATTCAGCGAAGAGACCAAACCTCCGGTGACACTCAACCTCCGGCGGAGCTTCGTTCTCTGGCGACATCCTCTCACAAATCCGGTAAGATCTTCCCCTTTCTCCATTCTTCTTTTCCTTCATTTCATCTACAAACCTTCTCCAACCTCTCCCTGCACCTACAGCAAATCACCATTGCCGCCTTCCTCTCTTTCTCTCTAGCACCTCTCTCTATCTCTTCCGGGCCCTTGTTCTCTCTCTCTCTCTCTCTCTCTCTCTCTCTCTCTCCTGTCCCTCTCCCTCTCTCGTTCATTTTATAAATTTAAAAAAGAAAAACTTTGGATCGGTCCAATCTAGTCACAGGACCGGTCTGGATCAATATTGGTAGGACCGATCCGATCCAAAGCCACTAGATACAATAGTTGTATCGTGGCTTAGGATCAGACCGGTCCTGGTCGATCCCAGTACGGATAGATTCGATCCTTGAAACCATGTCTCACACATTAGGACTCTAGCCTAGTATGAACGCCCACACAATTTGGGGATCTGGGTCGGACCAACTCAAGTGGGATAACCGGATCGACCCATATAAAATATCCAATAGTTAGGGTGGAGGTTTTTCGATCCGCTAATAAATAAGTTGGATTCAAGTTCAACCCCTTCAAACTGTTCAACTCGATTATAACTAATTATATAAAATAATGATAAGCATAATAGTTAATATATATATATATATATATGTATATTCAATATTCATAATTATTTAATATCTAATATATACACCAGCTAAAAGTGCACGTGCGTTGACGTGCGTTGCATGTGAACGTTGATCTTATTAATATATGTTAGAATTAAAGTAATGATATAAGAAAATATGGTCTTTAAAAAATATATAATAATTCATATATTATCATGTTCATACCTTTTATATTTAAAAAATACATAATTCAGTAAAATTATTTTTATTATAATATATTTTATTTAAAACTTATATCCCTTTTAATTATATTAGATTACTTTTATCTTTAATGTATAAATAAAATAAAAGGACATTATTATATATAAATTTTAAAGTTAATTTGCATAGATTGAGACATTAATAAACATATTAACACGTGTTAATATGTGTATTTGTAAATAATTTTTAATATATAATAAAAATATATTAACACATGGCAACTTAGGGTGTCCCAAGATAGTTAAATATTTTTTACAAAATTTATTATATTATTAATTTTATAAAACAAAATATTAACTAATAGAATCTTGATCTTGCATTTTTTTTAAACTTATCTTGTAAATATTATCCTAATATTATTTTAAAATAAAAAATATGTAATAACATTATCCTAAGATCTAATTTCTTACATTGTTAATTATATAAAAGTTAACTTATCCAAAGATCATTAGGATAATGTTATTTTATAATTAATTAAAATTCTTTGGCTCATGATTGTAGTTAGAATATTAACTTATAATTAATTAGAATATTAATTATATAATTAGGTAGAGTTTTGATATTTGTAATTATTATACACTTTTTTGGGTTGCTTTTATAGCTAACAAAATATCTTTGATTTAAACTCATTAACTCATAGATAAAGTTGTAGGATAATAATAGATAAGTCTAAAATGAAAGATAATGTAGAATAGAGAAGGATACGAAAAATAAAAATAAAGGTATTATAGTAAAACAAAATGGATCCAAAGAGTACTTAAACATATATTTTACTTTTAATAATAGTATGTATAGATATTGTTATAGATTTTGATTGGAAGAGTAGTGTCTAATTAGGGTACTAAAAATAGGATGGATAAAAAAGGACTTTTAAGTAGGATAGTAATAACGCGTAACGTGTCTAAGTACAAAAATAGGGATATTTTAGTAAAACATTAGTATTAAAAATAGGGGAATTCTAGTCCAAAAAAGTGTCTAATTAGGATACTAAAAAATAAGCTATTGGGAAGAGTAGTGTCTAATTAGGATACTAAAAAAATTGGATGGATAGAAAAAGGGCTTTTAAGTAGGAGTAATAATGTGTAACGTGTCTAAGTATAAAAACAGCGGTATCTAAGTAAAAATAAAAAAGTAAATACAAAAAATAGGGGTATTCTAAATCAAAAAAATGTACTGAAAAAATTGATTAAAAATATAATATGTTTTTAGTAGTACTGTTGATCAACAAAATGGTAGCCTAAGCCAGATTATTTAAGTAAAATGTACAGGTGTCAGCACCTGGGAGGCTTACCAAGTTCTGGGTTGAACTGGTCCGGTTACCTGTCTCACGCCGGCCTAAACCATGGGGTGGCCTTCCGGGATGAGGTTTCCCCGAAAGATTGATTGAACAGAAAAGGTGAGGGCCGGGGTCGGGAAGAAGAACATCAGGAAGGTGTCAGAGAAGCTGTAGAACTCTAATGACCGTCTCAGAGAGTTCAAGCCTTAGTAAATTTTCTCTCTGTGAAAAAGTTAGTCTTTACTCCAGGGGAGTGAAGGCTTTTATAGCCTTCCCCCTTGGTCGAGTCCTATCATCGAGTGACAAGTGTCAAGCATGCCGGATGTCATGAGGACACCTGTCACCACGGGATAGGCTGCAAGTGCGGCCTGCAGCTTTAACGAATCCCATCAGCCGCTCAAGCAGGCTTCCGCCGTCCGTCCGGGCTGATGGGACGGTTTTCTCTGGCCCCCTTCCTGAAAGGGTTTTCTTTGTCCCCCCCTGTTTCCTTTCTGATTGGTCTAACTCTTGCATAATGATTGAGAAACACGTGGCCAGGCTGCCGATTTAGTGAAATCAAAGCGCCGCCCGCATGGGTCTGCATTTGATGGGATCGCCGGTACTTTTCCGTGAAAAGGGGTTCCTGGTTCCCTTGTGATGGGACTAAAGGCCGTGCAATGATTAAATGGACAGGCCATGGATTTAGTCAGATCCAGGCGTCGCTCGTATGGGTCTCCGACGTTGATGGGATTGACTTGCCGTCCATCTGGACTGGGAATGAAGCCCTGTTCCTCCTTTTCCGTGAAAAAGGGGTTTCTTGTTTCCCCCTTTTCCTGATTGGACCAAAGGTCACATTAGATTTGAGAATCGTGGAGTGGGAGACTCGTACCTGAATCTTTATCTTTCAATCCGTACCCCGGGATGGGGTGACGCTCTTTCCAACACGGGACATTTGTTTGTTGGGCTGTTAGAAACCCGCTCCTCCCTTATGCGGGAGGGAACACCCTTAGCCTTTTAAGAGGGGAGATCCGGGCCTTTTCTTGAGAGGGATCTCATCTAGTATGGTGTTCTTACCTTGAGATCAGGCAGGAGGTAGCCCGACCTCATGAATGAAAAAGGAGTCAGCTTATATCCGGCCTTAGGGGTTTAACCCGGCCTCATGACGGCAGGGGGTTAGCCCTACCTCACTGACCTTTGAAAGGGGTCTATCTTATATCCGGCCATAGGGGTTTAATTTGGCCGCATGATCCGGTGGGGGGGTTAGCACTACCTCACTGACCTTTGAAAGGGGTCTACCTTATATCCGGCCATAGGGGTTTAATCCGGCCTCATGGAAAGCTTTGCACGCCAGAGGTGACTTGGCCTGTATGGCTCCCCATTTAGTTGCACGCGGAGTGCATGCATTGACCTAATTTGAATTTACAAAAAATGGGGTCCTCAATACCCCTGTGCGCTTAAACGTGCTGACATGACACGTTATGAGCGCAAATATCAGCGCAGCGATTTGCTGTCGTCTTTACCATCCTTGTGATTGGCCGGGCAGCGAAGCCGTTGAAAAATGCAACCGTCGTTTGGCCTTCTCAAGTGTGCTGGAGAAGGAGCATTAAATGGGAGCTAAGGTGTCACGCCGGGGTTGGGTTACCATGTCGCTACCTCAGTACCCCCTGAACCTTCGTTTGACGGGCCCCGTGCAGTCCCATCATCTCCTTCTTTATAAGGGGATGAAACGCCTAGGGTCCAGGTTTCACCCGCTATTCATCTTCGTTTCCTCAACTGCAACTCTTTTTTCTCCAGACAAACCTCTCTGCAACTCTTTCCTCACCTATGAAGAGCCTGGGAAAGAAGAAGACCAAAGCTTCCGGGAGCGCCGTTGTTCCGGAATCTCCCTGGAAGACCTCAGAATTCTGGGCAGGAGCGCAATGGTGGATTCCACCAGTTTTGAAGGACGAGCAAGCTCTGTGCAATCCTTACCCAGAATTTCCTGGGGATTCAGAAGAGAACTACAAGGTATTCAAGGATGTTCCCTATTTTCGGATCTCGAGGGGGGACTGCCCTTGTTCCCCTGTGGGCTTCATGCCCCATCTGGGCATACTCCCCGACTACGAGAGCTGGTGTCGGTCAGTACTGTCCAACCGAGAGTGGAGCCAGCAGCTGAAGCAAGTTGGGATCAATGACGCGGTGCGCGCATCGCTATTTGATGTCTCTCGAGACAATGACAGCCTGCGAGAGTTGGTGCTGAGGTGGAGCTCGCGCGCTCATACCTTTATTACCACTTTTGGGGAGATCACCCCCACTCTTGAGGATGTGGAAATCCTTAATTGCCTACCTGTGCCGAGGAGTCAGAACCCGGCATACATCCGGCTTTCAAAGAAGGAGAAAGTGAGCGAGGCTGTGCTGATAAGCTGCCTCCGGGAGTCGGCCAGGAGGTCGGTGATCAAGACTGGGAACCCTGTGGGCGCCCTTGGCAAGAAGCTGACTAAGCAAGCGTGGATCCGCTACTTCTGGTGGGAGGAGGTCGTCGACCACCCAGCCAAGATGCTCTTCGTTGTAAATGATGAAGGTAAGGACACCCCAGCGGCTTTCACGGCCTACATCACGCTATGGCTCTCCCATTATGTACTGCCAAGTTTCCCCGATGACAAGGTGAATGAGGTCGTGCTATAGATCGCCATCAAGCTGGCGCAAGGCGTATCCGTCCCCTTGGCTCCCTTGTTCCTGGGGAGCCTGTACGAGGGTTTGGATCTGCGGACCAGCCCCGGGCCCGGGAAGAGCGCATCATTGAGACGGTGGTGGACGCTAGTTTCCTTCAAATGTTCCTCTGGGAGCATTACCCGAGCGACGCCCCTGCCAGAGTCCAAGAGGATTTAGAAGTTGAAAGGGATCAGGGACCCTACCCCCGGATGGCTTTCTGGTCCGGGGAACATCCCAAGACCGGTATGGGCATCTCCTTCATCCTTGACCAGGAGATGGAGTTTGAATCCGCCCGTACGCCCGGCAGATCAAGGGCGTGTCACAGGGCATTGGGGCCAACTTTGAAGGGGGAGCTAATTCCGGTGTCAGCATGGCACAAGTTCCCCCAGGAGATGTAGGAGTACCTGGTGATCATTCACCATGCCTATGTCCTGGGCGGGGTTGAGGCGCTGGCTTCGTGCCCTATGTCCTACAACCCAGATCAGGTGGCATGCCAGTTCGGGATGGACCAGGCGGACCCCCGGGTGGGCATTTCCCCTATCCCTACACCCCGGGAGATCGGTGAGAGGTTCACCTTGGCAGATGGGGTGAAGCATCTGAGGGCCTGGGATGCGGTGGAAACAGCCCCGCTAGGCAAGAAAGGAGGGGACACAAGCGCATGGCTGGAGCTGTGGGAGCGCCTGCTCAGCGAGGCCACAATCTTCAATGAGCTCCCCTCGGTCCCCTCAATGTCCTCAATAGACGCCTATGACACGAGGCTGAAGAAAGGAGGAGGTTCCAAGAGGATCTCCAAGGCGAACGCTCGGATTGACCATTCCGGGCTCCACTTCTGGATGTATCAGCCTGCAGCGGCTCCTGATGTGGCCCACTCGGTAGCAGAGGGTTTTGGCAGCCCCTGATGAGGACGAGGCTGTCCCGAGTCTCGTAACAATGGTGATCCCCCACCACCCGACTCCCCTCCCCAGGGGAGGAAACTGAGCAGTACTGGGCCATCCGGGGCCTCTAAACCCCCTGTAAAGGTAAGCTCTACCTTGTGATTTTGTGGTGTTTAGATGCCTTGTGCTAAACATGGTTGTTTTGCTTGTTTCCAGGGAAAGAGCATCCCGGCTACCAGCAAGGCGGCTTCCTCCGAGGTTGTCACCCTTCCCGACTCCCCGAAAAAACCTGAGGGGAAGAAAGCCGGGAAGAAACTGGCAAAAGCCCCGAGACCTCCAAAGAAGGTAATCTGTCCAACCTTGCCAAAGCGCACATGGCCCTAGGGCAGGGTCCTAACCGTTCTTTGATGCTCAGGTCTCAGTCGCGGAGAAACCCGGGATTAATGCCCCACTGGGCTCAACTCCTGCGCCTTCTGGGGAGCGCCCTACACAGAGTAAGTCTTGGCACTTGTACACAAATCTTTTTACCCGAGGGCGGGATTTACTAATCCTTGTTGCCTTTCTTCAGGGATTGCAGCTGCGCCGAGGAGCGATGGCGACCCCCCTCCGCGGACCCTCAGCAATCCCCGAAGGCTCCTGCGGGAGGTGGGGATCAAAGAGAAGGGCAACCAGCTGACCTTGGTAAGAACCGTTCATTTCCTCGCGCCGACCGGCTACCAAAGGTTGGCTCTTCTATTTCACAAAATTTGCTAACCTCTCCCCTCCTTTCTAGGACCTGGCCCAGTCGCTCCTGGAACTGCCAGACGAAGCCCTTGAAGCCGCCGATGCCGCCCTCGAGAGGTCCGGCAGACCTGTGATGGAGAGAAGGGTCTTGGCCAAGTGGGCCAAGCGCAAGCCGGGGGTTCAATGTCTCCCTCCTCCCTCTCGTATGACCTCATTGGCCATGCTGAAGGAGTTGGGTGACTACGAGCTGGAGGCAGCCCTCGTCGAACCCGTTCGCGCCCCCTCGAACTCGAGGATCGCCCGACCCCTAGGGGGACGGATCGGCGACCGGGGGTGTTCAAGGTGAGTTGGAGGCGGGGGACCCTGGCCTCAAACGGTTCCGACTCTCATCTGGGGATAGAGCCTCCCGTACACCTAGCAACTGAGGATGCTATTGAGGTTGCTGCTCATGTCGCAGCTGCCGAGATGACACCAGTCTTCGCCGAGGTCAGAGCCGTTGCTGAGTCTTTGGTACCGGACCAGGCAAGGATGCTAGCACTGCGAGTCCGCCTGGGGGTTCTTTTGAAGATCAACAGGAGGGGAGGGACCCTGAAACAACTGTCCCTATTGACCCGCTGCCCGTCCCGATCGTGGATGTATCGGACACCCCCTAGGTGGCGAATCAGGAAGCGGACGGGGCGCCAACCCCGGTCCTTACGATTGTTGAGACCCCAGAGGGCCCGACCCCCTCTCCCGCGGTGGAAGCCCCGGTCCTCACACTTGTTGAGACCCCAGAAGGCTCCACCCCTCTCCTGTGGCTGAGGCAACAGGCTTTATCACACCCTTGGGAACCATGTTCCCAAGTAGGCAGTTCCCCTACCGGCCACCCCTCCCGAGCTGTCCACTCCAAGAGTGTCAAAGAAGCAGAGAACCGGTCCAAATAGTTACCATGCCTTCTCGCAGTTCCAAGGATATCATGTTCCGGAGGAGATGGTGCACTAGATGGAGGTCATCTTCCGGACATATGGAGATGTCTCAAACAAGGAGAAGGTCCCCCCGACCTGGGTCTGCAGCGGAGGCTATATTGAATTGTGCTCCCTGTTGGAGTCCATCTCAGGGACCAGATTCGAGTCCTTGACGGGGGGCGTGCTCGAGGCTTGGCAGGGGAGCATCTCCGGGCCGGGAGACCTGTCCAACCTGGAAGCAGTCACAGCCCGGCAGATGCAGAGGTTCGGGCTCCAGAGTAGTATCGCCAAGGATGTTATCACCTTTTATCTATTGCTCTAGGCCCGGGAGAAGAAACACGATGAGTCGCGGCTTTGCGACTGGCTCTTGCTGAGAAAGAGGAACAACTCCGGGGGATAGAGAGCCGGGGGAGCAAGCGGAAGAGCGGAAAGAAGAGGTGTTTCATCAATTGCATTCTATTCCCTTAATAGACGACCACTTTGTACTGAAAAGCTTGCTCCCGCGGGAGTTGTATATTTTAAAAGCAGATGAATAAAATTCCATACTTTTTATTCCTCCTTTGTTTACAAACTTAATAATAATAATGCTTTAACCACTTGCCGTTCACCAGCTCTTCCCGGGCGTTATCTTCAAAAGATAGAATCTTGTAATAACCAGAGGTACAAGCCTGAGTAATCTGAAAGGGTCTGTCCCACCGGGGAGTGAACTTAGGTTTGATGGTGCTGCTCCGCTCGAACCAAGAGGTTCTGAGAACCAATCCGCCCACGTGAAAATTCAGATGGGACACCCTCTTCTGATAGGCCCTGGCAATGACTTGATGATATTGTTGATTACGAGCAAAGGCCTTCTCACGCTTTTCATCAAGGTTGTCTAGCTCATGCATCCGGATCGTAGCTAGGTCATGAGTGTCACGACCCAAACTGGAAACCTCCTCAGAAGTCCCGAGTTTGAATTCGCAACCCTCACCCCAAACAAAAGTCTGGGAGTGGCAAGCGATATCTAGCCAAAAAGGACTAAATATAAACGGATATTAAAAGGTATAACTTATGAAGTGTTAAAGATCCTTAAATCAAAATCCGATATCGTACATATTGTACAAGCAGCGAAAATATATTCTAGTCTAGTATTTTCAAATCAATTCCTAATATTTAATTAGGTGAAAACCTAATTATAAGTCCTAGAGAACTATCCTCTATAAGAATATAATTATCAGAGTGCATAGATATACTTTTGAAATTTAACTAAAGGAGAAACAAATAAGAGAATCATTCATTCAAATACCAGTATTAACACTTGAAGAATTTAAATATATTACAAGTCAGAGAGAAATAGGAATCTAAGTGGAATATTAATACCAAGAGGTTCTGAGAACCAATCACGCCCCAATCTCCCAGACACACACGTGTCAACACATGCGAGACCTGGAGTGCGGTGCAATGACACTTCGCCCTCATTAGTTACAACTTCTATAATATTTGATTGGTGAGGGTGGAATTCCATTATTATTGGTTTTAGAGAATTCTT
>JAUPMG010122008.1:0-11731 GCA_031762675.1 Pachysandra terminalis | reverse complement strand
ACCAAACGTCCATTTTTTTGTCAAAACTCATTCCAAGCCCTGGAATGAGTTCCGAAAATGGGAGCCAAACGACACCTAAGTTTTTTATCCTCCTATAACCCTACAGTAAACCACAGTAAAATAAAATGCCACAAAAATAGATGGTTTTCAATTATTAATCAAATTGGGAATCTGCATCTCCCAAGTAGGACCCTTTAAGTAGTGTGATCTGTCCTTTGGGGCTCTGAATATTCCATTATAGATGGAATATGGCCGGTTTTTTGTTTAATCAACCACCGTAGATGTGTTTTAGTATGCCCAAACAAAATAGCTGTTGGTATGCATATTTTCAGAAAAGAAAGAAAATCAAGATTCACTGAACCACTATACATCTGGGCACATCAGCAGTTCATGATCAACTAAATTTCAAAGAAAAAAGAGTATTCTTAGACCTGTAACATATATTACCTTTGTCAGGCAAGAAACGCCAACTGATGTAACGATCAGAAAGAATAGAAGCTTCCAAAAGTGCACTGTCAGAAATGCGGACTCCATGATGCAGCTCATACCGTTCGCGCAAGCCACGTAGTATAGAGATCGTATCTTCCACTGTTGGTTGATCAACATACACTTGCTGGAACAGAAGAGTACCCGCATCGATGGCACCATTTGTGGCACCTGCAACAAAAGTCCGGCGCATATTCATTTCCATCTGATTCATCATCACCACCACCATCCAACTATTTGAAACCGGCTAGATGTTGACATATGATTCTACTTAGACTAGACCAGGAATTTAAGAAATATGTTATGTCAACTAAACTCCGACCAAGGTTTATAATAAGTTAGTAGAGGGATGCAGTCACCAACCCATAAGAACTTAAAAAAAAACAAATTCTTAAAGAAGGCAAAAGACATAAGACTAACAAATAATAATACGAAACACAAAAAAAAGATGATAAACTACTGATTAGCTTTTAAACATTGTTCCATAAACTAAGCATCCAACTGAATTTACCTGCCCCAACAACTGTGTGGATTTCATCAATAAAAAGGACGATCTGCCCCTCTGAATCTGTCACTTCCTTGAGTACAGCTTTCTGCCTATCCTCAAATTCTCCCCGGAATTTTGCACCAGCAATGAGCGCACCCATGTCAAGGGATATCAACTGCAAAGGGAAAATAGATCGGATAGAAGCTCATTGCAGTTACAGATTAAACAATATATTAAAGAAATAAAACATTCACTGAAGCAATTAGTTATTATAAATTTTCAGTGACATGCACACCTTACGATTCATCAGAGTTTGAGGCACATCTCCTTGCACTATTCTCTGGGTAAGCCTGTTGGAAAAGTGTCGTTAAAATAGAAATTTATAATAAAGAAAAAATGAGCATGAAGTATGCAATATAGATGAACCAACCTAGCTCGGTAAGTTTTCAAACTTGACTTGTCGGAAGTAAACCAAAGACTAGCATAGAAACTTAGTATTGAAGTTTTGATACTCAAATTAGGCTCACATGATGAGCAAGCCACTGTCAAGACCAGGGTGCTCGACTCAGCTCCGATCACGTTACATTTGAGCTCAAATGGGACAAGCGGAGTAAAATCTCAGTTAATGAAATTACTAAGAAGAAAGATCCGGTTTTACACACACACACACGTACATGCACCCACACACATGAACACACATATGCACGCGCACACAAATGCACACATGCATGCACACACAGAGCACGCACATGCACATGCATCACTTACCCACCCCCAGGCCCCCACCAGCCCACCTGCACACAGAAACACATAAAGACAAGTAATTCTGTATGCATGTATTTATGTAAGCACAATCTCCAAGATCTGAATGAATACTCCTCTACATACGAATACACACAAGTAGGCCAGTATTTTATGTATTTATGCATGCACAATCTCTGAGATCAGGATGAATTTTCCTCTATACAAACAAACACACGCACACGCACGCACAAATATATGTGTATATATATACGTGCGTGCATGCGTGCGTGCGTGCGTGTGTGTCTTTATGTATAAAGTGAACGTTCTAGAAACTTACCCTTCAGAAATTGCAGTTTTTCCGACACCAGGCTCACTAATTAGAACAGGATTGTTCTTTGTTCTTCCCGAGAGGATTTGTATACATCTACGTATTTCATCATCTCTTCCTGTAACAGGATCAAGCTTTCCAGCTCTCGCCATCGCTGTAAAATCTTTCAACTTGCAATACGGTACGGCCCTGTATAATCCCCTCTCGTAGATTCCTTGCAGTTCTAGCTAATACTGGTTCCATTCTCTTGGTTTCTTGATTCGCTACCTCCTGCACCAAAGCTAATAAAGTAAACACAAAGTAAAATTCACCAATCAATCTGACTGAAGAACTCATAGTCCACCATAAGAAGACAATTGATATAGTCAACCTATAGGAGTCATGTTCGTCAACTGGCACAATCTGTCCTCTGCTAAACGAACAGCTCGAGTGGAGCTTCTAATACCTTGTGTTATTTCCTGACTGCATAGTAAGTAACCAAATGGGCGTCTTAGATAAGTCTGCAAACAGATAAAATTTCAAAATCAGCAATACTTAAATTTTAAACTAACCCCAGGTCACTGAGCTCCATGGTAAGGTCATTGATCTCCATGCCAGACAATCTGACAGAAGCTATTGTATCCGGAAGCTCTTCTCTCGTGGCATCCAACAGTTTCTCTACAGACTCGGCGGCCTTTTTAAAAGCCTACAATGCTCAACATTGAACAATTTATGACCAAAAAAAAAAAAGAAAAGAAAGAAAAAAGTAATACTTCTCTTAGAACAAAATATCATGTTGTGAGAAAATCAATTCACAATAAAAAGCTGAATTCTTAAGATCAAAAACCAAAAGAGATGGAATTGCAGAGAAAAAGAGCCAAGTTGTTGAAATCGCTGCCTGTAAAAGATATATGCACTAAAAGAATCGCTATCATTTAAATTCAGTAACAGTAAAAGCACAATTTATTTCTATTTTCAGAATCATAGAATTCCTACATGATTTTTTTTTTAATTATTATTATTATTTTTTTAAATTAGTAAATCTAACCAATTCTCTCTGATTATATGTAAGAGAACCTAAAATCAGAAGGAGAATTCTACTGTGCCGAAATTGGCAGAGTAGACAAAGATGTATATAACTAACCGTTAGCCGATTGTGAACGGTTGAGATTTTATACAAAGAAATTGATGGCTGCAAATAAAAGTTCTCCATTATGCAGAAAAGTAAATGTTGGCACTGTAGACTGACTGAAATTAGAAAGAACATAGAGAAGCGATAAAGTAAAAGATATCTTATATATTATGCTAAAGTAATACCCCAGGAAGGAAGACAAGTGTCCCTTTCTCCTTTTTTATAATATTTTTTTTTTAATTTATCATATTTTTTCCCTCCCTCCCTTCCTCTCTCACTCTCTCGTGGTAACTTCCTCTTCCAAGGAGAATGACAACCAAGAGCAATAACAATTGATCAGAGGCTTTCAAAGAGATGGGTGAGAGCATCAATAGTGATGGCTTTTCTTATTCTTTCTCTGCCATTTCAACCATTTTTCGTTTTGCAGGTAAACTTTCTCCATCTCTAGATTTCTAAATCTTTTGTTTCCATTGTAAACCCCCTTGATTATTTTATTTTAATTTTCTATCTCTTGATTTGATCAATCCATACTCTAAGAGCATTTAACTATTTGTACATGATTGCTGCCTTTTTTAACTCCAATGGCAAAAGACTCTTCAGTTAGGGTTTCATGGGTAAACAATAGTATTTTGTTGGGCTACCCAATGGTGTTCTTAGAAAGTCCACAGTCTACTACATATTATCTGTTTTGCTATGTTATTGTTCTACAGGTGATGGAGGTTCTTTTGTAAAATAACATTCCATCCATGCTTGTGAAATCATGTGTCCATGTTGTGTGAACCCTTATCTCTGATAACTGTGCTTTTCGACAATGTCTGTACACAGTATGGTGTAACTAAGTCGGACCTATATGGTTTTATTGTAGAAAATTTCAGTTAACAGCATTACGATCACACCTTCCAGACGGAACCTCTCTTACATGTACAGGTCTCTGGAAGCAGTATAAAGTTTGAGGCCACACCTCATTTTATAGTGTCAGTATCTATACAAACAGTCGAGACATTGGGTTCATCTATTAATTTTAGGAACTGCTACATCCGTGCTTGAAGGAATGGAATACTATTTGAGGATAAAAGATCTGCTCTTTCACACGCAGTTGCTCTTCAAAAGCATTCAAGTATACTGTTAATCTTCCAACCTTCTCTCTTTCCTAAAGTCTCTCTTAAATTCTCCCTATCTCTTCATAAAAATCTCTCTTGATTACTAATCAAGTCTCTTTATCCCAAACGTCTATCGCTAAAGATTCTTTCTCATTTTTTGGTTCCTAAAATCTCTCCCCCTTCTCTATCTCTTCATCCAAAACTTATTACTATTTCAATTAGTTTTATCATAAATAAAATCTCTCCCTCTCTCTTTAATTAAATCTCTCTTTCCCAAGCGTCTCTCTCCCAAGAATTCTCCTGACATCCCTTCTATTTGCGGACAAAATGAGTCGTGTATTAATATTAAATTGGGAAAATTATATTAGTCCTCTGAGATTTCTGAAAATTACAGTAAGATCTTTTGAGGTTTTTGAAATTATAACGATACCCTTTCATGAAGAGCTCTGTTTTTTTTTTTGTTTTTTTTTATTTTGTGAGCATGGAATTGATCTGAAGGTACAAAGATTGTAATGTCTCTTCCTCTTTTTTAATGAACAAAGAGACGAATGATAATAATATATCAAACATGCAGTTGGCAAGCAGAAGCTCTGCATATGATTTAAGTTTCTGATTCTTAACTACCATTTTAGTTCTGATTACAAATGGATCTTTTTCTAGATTGTGGATTCTGCTAGTGGGTTTTATTAATTATAATAGTAATATAATTAAAGTAAATAAATAACTTAGTACATGTACTCTTACCCTTTTCAGAAAGGGAGAAGAAAAAAAGCCTTAAAGAAAAAACACAAATTACATTAGACAAAGAGGATTTGGAAACTGATGAGAGTGTCTAATATATAAAGTGTCAAGAGATTTTGTAAATAACCAAGTCGGCCATACGTACGGATGATTATTGGTTGTGTGACTCAAACTATGAGGATAGGAATCAGAAACCTTGATCAAGTTGGCTTTATTCAAGTGATAGTAGAACACCTTCTTCTTTACTCAGAAGTAAACAGCTTGAGTGTGAGAGGGATCGAAACACGTCAAATAGGGAATACCTCGAGAAATCCCATTTTCCTTTAACCTAACTTTATACTTCAACGTCCATTCTTCCCTCTTTACTACTTCAGAGTAGTCTTGGTTTTTCTTGATCATAACCCACACCTCAAAGCCTTCTTCCGTACTAAAACTATACTGTAAGCCCCCTTCAGAAGACTCTCTTAACAGAGTGGACCTTACAAAACGTAGTTCTTCGCCAGGAAGCTCAATCAACTGTAGACGGTGCCCTTCTCCCTCATCCTTGGTGTCATCATAAGCAATGACTCGGCCCCCAGTTCTCATACGCCAATAGAACACTCCACTTATCACACAAGCTACGTTATAGCGAACTATACAAAGCTCTAAAGTAGTGGAGGTAGTACAGAGTGTGGTTTGTCTCCACTTGCCGGTTTTCGAAGAGAAAATATAAAGCTGAACGCTATTATACGAAAATAGAAAATTCTCAGGCAAACCAGCAAGGACTAGCTTAAACCTGACAGATTCTTCATCTTCTTCGCAAATAAATCCAATGGCAACTGATGAGTGTTGTCCTTCAATAATTGGTGGTTTCGGAAGTGAAACGTATCGCTTCGTGATAGGATTACATACATGGTATATCATTCGATCGGGGCTTAACAGAAGAAGACCGTTTGAAGAACCCACAACGTAACCCAGCTTCTGCAAGAAACCAAACTCGACACAAACTAGTGCTCTTAAATCAATATTCTTTTCTTTACAAGTGGATATAAAACGAACTCGCCCTTGAAAGGGAAGAGGATGTTTGTGATCGAAGAACTCAATTCTATTGCGATAGAACAAGAAGCCCAAACAAAGAGGAGGAGAGGAAGGAGCCACAATACTTCCACCAAAAGGGTATCGTCGACCAAAAGAAGGATCAGAGATCAATTCATACGACCTTTTCGATACACGCTTGAAATCCAAAACAGAATTCACCGGCAATCTATAAAGAATCTCCTCTATTATAATGTCTTCAGGGAGAAATTCAACATCATCTTCACTAGTGCAATTCATCTCTAACATAAGACGACTTTCTCTCTTTGAAAGTAAGCTCATCGTTGAGTTGCTTGCCTTCTTTCTATATGAAGATCACTTCTTTCCTCCTATACTAAATCTATATATAACCTAGCTAGTTACCTTCCCCACTCCGAATAGAAACCTAGAAGAATAAGGATTTGAAAAATCCTTCTTTTATTTTATTTTGATTAGGAAACTCAGGGTTCAACTTTACGCGACAACGTGTATGATCTAACTAACTTTCTAGATATACTAGGGGTTCAACGTGGGTTGAATAAACCTGAAACCAAATTGATCTAAATCGACTTTGGTTCGATTTGGATTGGGATTCTAGAAATTTGGTTTGGTTTGGTTTTGGATTCACGCCATAGTTAAATTGAATTGAACCGAAATCCAAACTCTAATGCATATAATTCTAAACCTAATCGAATTGAACCCAACCGATTTAGATCGAATTATAGTTTCTCTCTCTCTGTATATATATATGATATAATATATTTCTAGAAAACATTGTATTAGCCTAACCTAACCCGATCCAAACTGAACCGAAATTTCAATTTGAGTTGGGTTGATTTGGGTTTAGGTATTCCCATTTCATTTCGATTTGTTTTTCGCGTTGGAAGTTCGATTCTCAATTTGATTCGGTTCAATTTTGAGTTAACCTTCGCCAATGTTGATTTGGTCATGGGTTGACGACAGCCCAAACCAAATCGAACCGAATTGCATCCCTAATATATACTATACGGATGGATTCAAATCATCTCTCGGAAAAGGAAGTAACACTGTCCAATATGAGATGTAGTATAAAATAAAATAAAATATAAATGCTCTCTTTTCTTTTTATAAAACTTAATTAGAAAGATTAACTAATTAGATGACACTGATACATGAGGAAAAACAATATTTCACATATACCATTGGGCTAAAGTTGGTTAAAATACCATATTTATTTGGGCTGTAAGTAGGGCGGGTTGAGCCAAATCAAAATTAATTGGCCGGAACCCAACCCAACCTGAACGGAATTAATCTTATTGAACCTGAACCCAACCCGAACTCAATTTGTTGAGTTCGGGTTGAGTTCGTATTAGTACAAACTACATGAAAAGACTAAAAGAAAATTAAAATAAGAGAAACAAAAGTATATTTTTGTTAATGTAATATATTAGAGGTGGTAATGGTTCGGGTTTGGGTGGGTCATACACGGGTTACGATTTAAACGGGTTTGATTGGGTTCAACCTATTTACTAACGGGTTGGGAAATCATGGACCGGAATCCAACCCGCTAATAAATGGGTTAAACCCGCTAACCCGTTTAATTTTTAATTTACTAATTAATTTGATAAAGTTTTAAATTAATGAAATTATCAATCATCAACATTGTAGACACCCCAATTTGCACAAAAAAATTGCTTTTTTGATCTTTGCAGTTTCTGGAGCCTTGAGCTTGACATTTTTTCACATCTGGTCTCAGTTTCTAATCCTAAACCATTTGAGCTGAAATTCTCATTGAAGTTTAAAAAATCTATGAAATTATCAAATATCCTCATTGGACTCCATGTGCTTCGTCGTTCTCCAAAATCCATTTTTAACATTAGAAATGCATTCTAAGCTGAAAATGCGTTCCAAAAGGTATATTATCGCCTAATTTTGAGATCGTAAGAGAAAATATCCGTTTTGCCCTTAGCTCTTTTTTCAAATAAGGCCTCATTAAAAGTGGTTGGGTTTTTGAAATTAAGCCCACCGGCCCTATGGGGCAAACATAAAGTTTCCCACTTGATAGTGTGAAGGGTTTTCTCTTTATCAGGTCTCTTTTTTTTTTTTTTGGTGGATTTCTCTTTATCAGGTCTCGCCCGAAAGAAAGCACGATCAAGTTTATCAATACCTTAATTTACACACAGAAACGTGCAATCTTATATTGGACATGAGATGAAGCGGTTGTCCAGCAATAACTGTATTAATGAGCGTAGCCTTACCTGCCAGAGAGGATTTTTTCTTTCCACCCAGCTAGCCTTTCGGTGATGCGGGCCAAGAGATCAGCAAAATATTTTCAGACAACCGTCCGTAATGAATGGGGCACCCGAGTATGGTCTCCGACTATAAAACTCACTGCAAATGTGCAGTTTGGCACTACCAACACCCCTCAGGTTTGGACTAACAATAAGTTTTAGTCTTGTAAATATTGATTTCCTGGCTAGCTTCGCTACAGAGGCCAATGACGTCACGAATCTTGTGGGTTTCAGCTTCGTGCGATCTTCCGAAAACAAGTAATTCATCGGCGTATATCAGATGAGAGATCATAGGGCTGTGCCTACTAATTTTTATTCCATGGATCTGGTTATCTTCCTCAGCTCTTGAAAGGGCCAAAGACAGGGCGTGTTAACAAAGGATAAAAAGGTTGGGGGGACAGGCCTGCTTGAGCCCACACTTGGGGACGACAAACTCAGTACCCGTTAATAAAGAAGAGCATTTTCTTTGGAATTTTGTCGGGAAGATTTGCTACACTCGTATTGAAATGCATTTACCCTGCGTTGCATTTATGACATTATGAGCCGGTTCCATCCATCATCAAAGCCATAGGCCTTAAAAGAGATTTTTCAAGAAAGGTCCAGTTGACTCAATCATATATGCATATGACATATCTAATTTCAATGCATAGATACCATGCTTGCCTTTCTTTACTTGGATAATGATATGGTAGATCTCTTGCGCAATCATTACGTTGTCTAGAATGGATCTAGTTGGCAGGGAAGCACTTGGAACGGAGAAATCAGCTTCTCCAGTTTGAGTAAAATCTTAACAGTAATTTTATATATAAAATTGCAAAGATCGACTTAGTCGAAAATCCCCAACTTTCCTGGTGTTATCAACTCTGATACAGAAATGAGCCTAAACTGAACCCAAAGCCAAAGGTAAGTTTGGGTCAGGTAGGTTATGGGAGATCTCGGAAAAATTTAAGGTTTGGTGACTCCAAATGTATTTATAAAAGTTAAAACATAATGAACATTTTGCAAAACATTTAATTATAAGTGATATTTCAAATGATTGGATCCAAATGCCCCTTAAAATAATGATTTTGAGACAACTTAAAAGGGTAAACTTGAAAATAAAAAATTTAAAGGACATTTAGAACCATCAAAACTTAACTCTCCCGAGATCCGGGCCAAACTTATATCTATAGCTACTCACATTGTGTTTCTTTGTTTAATTGTAGCGACGTTTTAAAAATCAGACCGGACAGACTATCAGATCTGGTTGGTTAGAAAATTCTTAAAAGTTTGGTTTTCGTTCATAATGAATCATCAAGTGTAATTGAACCGATGGTTTAGTTAAAAAGCATAGGTTCAGTCATTAGACCAATCATTTTCTAATTCATTTGAACCGATGAAACTACCATTTTAAAATTAGAATTGATTCAAGAAAAAAAAAAAAAGAAACAAACCTTAAGAGGAAAAAATATTTAGAACTTACCACCGATGTGTGGCTCAACTGGTAGCAAATTGGGTTTTAGTAGGGTCTTCAGATATAAGTCTGGAGTTCGAATCTCACTAGAAGCACTCGTCGTCAGGGATTTATCGTAATTGCTCCCACCCCGAACGTGGATAAGTCTCACACTCAAAAGGGTGTGGGGATACCACGTGGTTAAGACCAAATATATATATATAAAACTGATTATACTTATAGGAAAAATAGAAAAAAATTTAAAACAGAAAATGGGGGAATATAATAAAGATAGAATAAGCTTTCTTATTTAAAAGACTCCGCTTCTTTGCCAATAATAACAGGTTCAAATGTTTACAACTCGGTTTTTTACCAAAATTAGTTAAATTTCTAATTGTTTTTCTTTTCCTTGATTGGTCCAACAAAATTTGATGTAAAATATTAAAATAATTGATAAGTGAGAATTTGGAATTCCAAATCTATGAGAAGGGCACATAAAAGACAACTTATAGGCATCTACTGGCTAGTGGCAAAAACTTAATAGATGCCTATTACTGTCAATAATTGTATGTTAATTTATAAGTTATAAACTTAATAGATGCCTATAAGTTATTAATTTATAAGTTATAAACTTAAAAGGCAATTTATAGATGCCTATAATTTACAACTTATAGGTATCTATTAGTGTCAAAAAGACCAAATTTGTTTTTAAACTATTCTTTTTTGGCTGTTAGGAGTGCAAGTTTGGTTATTTTTAATTTAAAATCTGGCCAAAACTAGTCGTAATTGGGCAAAAACGACTAGTTTTAGTCGGATTGGGCTAGTCGGGTGGGCCAGGCTTGCACGGGTCATGCCCGCGTGTCGTGCGGGGCAGCCTGTTGGTCGTGCCCATGCACCGCACGCTGGGTTAGAACCCCAGGCCTAGCCCGGGCATGGCTCGACCGGGCTGGCACGTGGGTTGTACGACCATTTACATGCCTAAGCATGGAGTCGAATAAATAATTAATATTTTTAATTATTTCACTTGTTTTACTGAAAGTTAGAATTATTTCATCCTAGTTATTTAAAATTCAGAGCTAGAAAGTGAAGATTGTTGTTGAATTACAATTTTTGGGTGGTGAAAGCATTTATTTATGGAAAATGAGGGCATCATCCACGGAGGACCTATACAGGTTCCCGCTATAAGATTGTGACATGCGGTGATAAGTATAATCCATAACAATTTTAAAGGGTTTTACCTTTTAAAAAAAAAACCTCTATCAAATGAATAAAAACTCTATGATAAAAATAAAAATAATTAGAATCTAAAATACATAAACGAGATGTATAATTCTATTTTTTAGAGTTTTTAGATTTTAAGGTTCATTTCTTGTTTTTAAGGTTTAATTTTTTTAAGGTTTTTCTTTTTACGTTTTTAAGGATTAATAATTAGGAGTTAAGGTTCATATTTCCTTTTGAGTTTTTAGATTTTAAGGTTTAAATTTTCTTAGGGTATTTATTTTTATTTTTTTTAAAGTTTAATATTTAGGGTTAAGGGTTCTATGTTTTTTTTTAGATTTTAAGGTTAGTCCCTCTCTCTTTCTTTCTTTCTTTTTTTTTTTTTTTTTAAGGTTTAACCTTTTTTGGGTTTTTATTTTTTAATTTATTAAGGTTTAATACTTAGGGTTTAGGGTTATTTCCTTTAAGTGTTTTAGTATTCGAAGATAATATTCAAGATTTAGAATTTCAACACAATAAATTTGAATACTTAAAATTTAGAAATTTTTTTTTATATTTCATATATTATATTTTCTTTAATCTTATTTTTAAAGATTTTTTTTTTAATTTGAATAAAACTCTTTACGGTTGTCTGTTTCTCAAAGCCATGTAAGTAACGTGATCAGAAGCCATGCGTAGGTCCGGTGAGCTCCTCACATACTCTTTATTTATTTATTTGTGAGAACACGAGTTTGTTTGGCTCGATCCTAACTCCCATCCCT